>BSQZ01000020.1:2323744-2571244 GCA_033239005.1 Lamellibrachia satsuma | reverse complement strand
TACATACATATACATATATATATATATATATATATATATATATATATATATATATATATATATATATATATATATATATATATATATATATATATATATTAATTTGACATACGTTATGTTGTCGTTGGGTTGATCGGCTTTTGATAGTTTGTATAAACAATGACCGTCGCGCTCATGGTGCTCACAAGTCATGCCCGTCCTCAAGGCTGATTGTGAACGCCTAAACCCCCTTTTCCAGTGGCGTATCTAGGATCTCGCAAAGGGAGGCGAAAGGGGGAGGGCAAGCCTAATCACCCATGCTAGCATGTAGCGTCGCAACGGAAAAATACGGTAAAAACATGTAAGCCATGGTGGAGGCCATGGCCTAATGGCCTCCACCTAAATACGTCACTGTCCTTTTCAAAACCCTGCAGCTTACAAGTTGAATTAATGTTCAGAGCCAGGGTGTGGACAGTCTGTCCCAGGAGACCTTTCGTTGACAAGCTCCGAGGACAAACCGGGGTACACAGAAGGAACCAGAAATATTACTTTGTTCAGCAAAAGGAACATGGCATATCCCTACATTGTGTACGATCAATGTTGTCTTTATTAATGACCGATTCGCTGTTGTGTTCCACGTGTAAATTGCATGCAATCGATTTTCTTTGAAGTAGTTTCGCAATGAACCAACGGGACGTTTTACATTGAGTGTTTTCTAACGGCAACGCGATACTGAGATAATATTATGCTCTGGCAAACTACCAATGCATTCCCTTTATCGCGCATATCGCACTATGTTTCCTTTTGAAAACCGATAAATACCTGTTATAGTCTTAGTACATGTTAACATGCTTTTGTTAACTGTAATTATGTGAGCTCGATTAGTATTTATGTATCTACACGAACAAAGACCAGCGTTAAGGTTTATTTTCTATAATGATGTATTGGAAGCACCTTACTCTAACCTGCATTTATTGCTGGCCAACAATAGTTTTGCGTTACATACTTCAAACGGCATATTGTGACTTGTTGTGAATGGAGTAAAGCTGAAATGATAGATTATTAAAGTCTTACGATCTCGATCACTTATAATTAGAGCCTACATACAATTGATTTCTTTGTCCAGGAATTATATGGGCCGAAACTAAGCATTGACAAAACTGGCGTGCGCGTTATCTAGACGAAGCGACAAATAGCTGTATAAAATAGAACGTTTGCGATTTGCAGCGCTCCATATAATTGGTAACACACGGCCTTGTCCGATTTGTTGTGCTACTCCGCCAGCCGTTTCGGACGATGGTAGGTGGCGCTGCAGATTTGAAATGTTACATTTTATATTTATTATATACACCTAATTGATTTTGGCAAATTTTAAGTTGGAGCCTGTGTTCTCTTTCGTGGATTCCTCAGTAATGTATGGGCCAATATAAAATAATTGCATGTCAGAATAAAAAATCTACCCGCTGTGTAGCAATAAAATATGGGAGTTATCCGAAACCACATTTTCTCAAACTTGAATCAGTAGAATCATACTTACACATGTTTGCATGTAATCAAGGTATCAAATTTTCTCCATCATCCGTATAGCCCATAAACATAACCCGCCTAAGGGCCTGGTAGGTACTTTCTTCTTTTGTTTTTTTATAATAATAAGTTTATTTTGATTTATTTTTTACCACCATCTGTTCAGTAATTGTTCGTAAATCCCAGTTGGGGGTTTTGTTAGAGATTTGTCTTGGTTTATTGCAGATGTGAATTTTGGGTTGATGCGTAAGTGCGCTGAATCATTAAACCGCGTCTAACAATATTTTTTTTATAATCAGATTGCTACTGTGATGTTGGAGCAATGATCAGGTTTTATACCTAGGCATAGCTATTCCGTTATCGTGTTCTTTGGAGGGGGAGACGACATGTTTTACTTTTGCCACCAGCGACACTTTGCCTCATTACGCCAGTGATCGGTGGTCAATGGGTGAAGCCTGAAGGTAAGTACCCGTGCATATTTAATGAATGCGGGTTCGAAAGGTCGAAACGAAGGTTCACAGGTTCATATCGAATCGGACAAATCACCACATGTAGAGATGCACGTTGTAAAACCAGCTATGTCCAATACTGAAGGTAATGAAAAATTGCAACATTTACAAGGCGATTTCTAAAGTCACAACATTATTTGTAGAAACCTAATCATTTATATAATTATAATATAGTCGCCAGCTCACCTGTTGTAAAGATCGCCAGCCAACACTTAGATTTGGTCGTTGTCGCTACCAGTTATATCGGGTGTTCAGTAAATGCTCTTGCACCACATCAACACTTGCGCACTACACGGCCTAACTCAGCTGTCCCGGCATGCACTACGGTAACAAAACAGTGACTCGAGTATCTAATTTCTCGGTGAGTGACGTTACGAAAGACTGCATATGGCCACCATTGAAGCCTAGCCGGAATGTCATTGGTGCTCTGACGCATTACCAACGAAGCGCGTCTAACGGTTAGTCAAATCAGACTATCATTGGTCGGTGTGCCGAGGAAGTGATAAAACGCGTCCGGTTCCATTCAGAATTGTGTGTAAACTGTCTTGACAGGGTCGCACAAAGATATGTCTAGATACATTTAATGCGACTACCCTTATGAAAATATACCATATACCAAATATACTATTCCGTAGTATACCATGATATTTCATGGTATACCATGGTATACCATTTTATTATATGGTAAACCATGACATTACATGGCAAACTGTGGTATACCATGGTATATCATGATATTTACCATGGTTTACCTATTTCAAAACACCATGGTATACCATGGCATTTACCATGGTATATTTTCATAAGGGTATACATATAGCTCACACAATAAGTCGACATGTGGACAGTAATTACCATAGGTTTTAGTTCTCTGAACAGCCGCGGCAACGTATTGTCGCTGCTAACAGGACGAAGCAACCTTTTAACAAGATTTAACAAGATTGCCATCTCGAACAAGTTCCAGATGGCAAGTGGACAAGGAAGCCATTGGCTTATCGAGAGTCCAACAATTTTCTCATCTATGTGTAGCCCGCCCTTATCAGATATCTGTCAATTCTATTTTTAAACATATTCACACTACTAGCATTAACACAATCGTTTGGCAGTTTGTTCCATTCATTTATCACCCTCTGTGAGAATGAGTACTTTCTCATGTCCAACCTACACTGCTCCTTAACTAATGCTGCTTTGTGTCCTCTGGTTCTACTGCCTTCTTTAAGTTTGAAGAACATATTCCTATCAACATCCTCATAACCGTTCACTATTTTAAACACTTCTATTTGGTCTCCTCTTAGTCTCCTGGTCTCTAGTGTTGTCAAACCACATTGTAATAAGCGACTTTCGTAACTAAGGTCTCTTAATTCTGGAATCATCTTAGTTGCTCTTCGTTGTATTCTTTCTAGCTTATCTATGTCTTTTTTACGATATGGCCTCCATGCTTGAATACAATATTCCAAATGTGGTCTAACTATTGCTTTGTACAGGGGTACAATTAGATGTTTCTCCTTATACGTGATAGTTCTCCTAATTAGGCATAGAATTTGATTTCCTTTCGAAGCAGCAATCCCACATTGCTCTGAAACTTTCATGTCAGCATTAAATATTACTCCTAAATCCTTTTCTTGTGTGGTTCTACCTAGTACAGCATCCCCCATTTTATATTCCTCGTCCATATTTCCATGTCCTATGTGTATACATTTACACTTCCCAAAATTGAAAAAATTTTACCATTTTTCTGACCATTTAACTAATTTTTCTAGATCATCCTGTAAACTTTGTTTATCTGTATCATTAGTAACCTTTCTGAATACCTTTGTGTCATCTGCAAATTTGAGTACTTTGCTAGATATGTCATCCTCCAAATCATTTATATGTATTAAAAACAGTATAGGGCCTAACACTGATCCCTGTGGTACCCCACTCAAAACAGATTTCCAGTTTGAAATCTTACCATCTACTATTACTCTCTGTCTTCTGTGTGTAAGCCACTTTTCTATCCAGTTGATTACATCATTGCCTATACCATGGGCTTTTAGTTTAAGTAACAATCTTTGATGTGGCACTTTATCGAAAGCTTTCTGAAAATCAACCTGGCGGCTTTGTCAAAGCGGCGAGGTGCGGAAACGACTTATTAGCATTCCAGAGGACATAACTTTGGTCTGAGCACCGGACATCGGTTAATTATCTTACATGCAAGCTTATTAAAATTATGCTTCTTTTTCTTCAGTGCTACCAACCTACGAACATCCCAGAATTTAACATTCCATGGTGGCGCACCCTATCGGATTTATGGCAGAAATTTTCGCACTTGGATTAACCGACTGTCTGACAATGTTTGGCGGTTTAATATTTGCAAATATGCGATGATTTCACAGGTAAATATATTGGGTATATGGCATGTTTCAGTAAACCCAAAAATAGAGCAAGCCGTGACAATCTGAACGATTTCTGAGCAGAATTGAGAATTGACCTGTATTCCAAATGTAAACAAACTGATTGGCGTGAGACCGCAATTATTAACATTGATATCGATAGGAACCACTGGTAATATGCGGATGTATATTTCCCTACCCGGCTATAGGCCTGGCTACTTTGTAAGACTTTGATGGACATCACACATTTAAGAGAGACGCAACTTTGTGATTTTGAGTAAAATTGCTCAGAATGTCATTTATATGATGGCAGTGATTGTGAGGAAGTTTAAGCTTTTTTGATGGTTCAGTTTTCTTTTAATCAGACAAAAGTTATCGTGTCTGTAGTAGACCCTTATGAAAATATACCATTGTATTCCATGATAAATACCATGGTGTTTTGAAACAGGTTAAACGTAGTAAACCTTGGTAAAATACCATGGAAACCATGGTAATCCACAGTGTTTTGAAACAAGGAAACCATGGTAAAATACCATGGTGTTTTGAAACAGGTAAACCATGGTATGCCATACATTTACTATACACAATATATGAAAAAGCATGGCCTACCACAGTTTAGTATGTAATGTCATGGTTTACCATGTAATACCAACAAAATACCATGTCATTCCATGGGATGCACGTCCGCCCCGTGATTGCCTCTTCTTCTTGTCACCGGCGGCAGCACCGTCTCCTGATTCTGCCTCCTCTGAGCAGACATAATCAAGTGCCTTCAAACAATCAAATAGGTTTCTCTTTATTTTAATATAATAATTACCAGCATTAAATAAAAAACGTTCTCAAAGGAACTACAAGGAAACTGACTTTATTAAGTAAGAAATGTCTCACAGTTAGACACTGTGCAAACAGCTATTTCATAAGCATGAAATTAGTATGAATTATACAATAATAATACCAGTACGAATGGAGTACCTGAATCCACTTCAAATTAAATGTCATAGAGCTTTCATTTGGTAGTCCAATTGTCTACTTATATTATATACAGAGATTTCCATGGAGCAATATGTGCAATAGTCGCGGAATTAGGGGGTACCCTTCTTAAAATAATTTTTTCGGAGGTTTCGCAAGATATTTGGCACAGCAGGCCCTGTGATTATTCATCTAGATGCACCAATCTAACAAAAAAATGAGGTCTGCTTTCCACACTAAACTATGTCCACTCCATCCCTAAGATGCCTTTTTGCAGTGTGGATTCCCGAATAATACCAACCATTGCATTGGCGCGATACCCAGTTGGGGTTTGCCAATTAATTAACACAAACATAAACTGAACCTAGTGACACCCCATTTTTGATAGTGTATGTTATTGTCGTATCTTCACGGGCATGTAGCTTGAATCTCCAATTTGTTATCGAATCTGGTCCGGGGTCTTTACCGGATTTGAATGATCATTGCATCTCGTCGATCGTGAAAGCATCACAAAGGTCAAGATCGGCTGATGCTCCCTGCCGTGTCTCTTTGAGCTCCTTGTTGAGTAGAATTGGGCAACGCGCACCCTCTATTTCAGCGGATCCAACTACTAATGTCCCATCTCCTAATAAGCCGATGCAAGATGATGCCATACCAATTTGGGCACGTTCATTTGAAGAGACGCAGCACGCCAAATAAATTATACCAATTTGTTTTTTTTGCCATATTATATAACAAATTGAACAGCTTTAACTGGTCTCATAGCATATGTACTTTGATTAATCCAAAATGTGAAATAGCTATATATATATATATATATATATATATATATATATATATATATATATATATATATATATATATATATATATATATATATATATATATATATATATATTGTTATAATAGGTGTTATTGATTCAAGTGGACAAAAATATGGCATACGTTATTTTTGTAATTCCAATGTCATATTCAATATTGGACAAAGCGCTCCCCCTATCCGGAACAAAGCGCGCCTCCGATGCTAGGGGAAAGTTGCCGGGACTGGGACCCCAAACAATAAACTTGAATATAGAGGTGAAAACAAATGGAATTGATGTAAAGAATATACTATCATAGAGTTTATATTTTATTTTCAACAACAAACTATTAATCACAAGAAAATCATTGCTGAATTTTCAAAAAAAAATTAATTAAAAAAAATACAAAAATGTCCAATCGCGGCCACGGTTTTCTCGATTGGACCACCCAATGTCATTGATTGGACCAAAAGTAAAATTATTATATATCACTAAGCATAATTATGAATACGTAACATATAGTGTTCATTATAGCAATAATAGTTATCATTAGGACCACCCTTACTGAACATTTGGATGCCTAAAATTCAGCATGACTACACATCTCAGTATGAATTTAAAATAGTCTTGCCGAATTTTAGGCATCCAAATTTTCAGTAAGGATGGTCCTGGCGGGCCATACCTGCTTTACCATTAGAGTTCAACATTTCCGGTCAGAATCTTCTTGTCAAATCTTCTAGACTTTAAGAGTCTGTATACATTTTAAGTGATGTTTACATTCACTAATTTTCTTTACAGTTTACAGTGATAGATATCTTCACTGTTATTTTTATTGTCATCGTAAGTGATTATATTTCTGCTATGCCTATGTACGTAGCCGTCTGATGTACAAGATTAAAATCGCTTCGAACCTGGAAAACAATGCGTTGACTACCCTTCTGTAGTACTCTATGTACTCATTGGTCAAGTGAGTAAAAATTCAGTTATACGTCTCGACCTGGCGAGCGCAAAGAAGACGGACAATCAAAATATATTTTGTTGTGAGAAATGCCTCATTTCAGATGACACGGTAAGTTTCGACGAAATAGCAATACTTTTTAAATATCTATCACCGAAAGTATGTGTTCTATGTCCCCGACATAATAATCAGGCCGTGATCAGTTATCAGTACAGCACCCTTGGTCATATTTACATGCGAAAATGTGTGTCCATCAAGAGTATAGGAGCCCAAAGTATGTGGCGATAATAATAACTTTAAAGTTGATGTCGTCTGCTTGTGATGAAATGCAATATTTTTAACACATGAAATTCCACGATTGGACCACTGCAGTTGCCACATTTGGACCAGTGACTCACATAAGGGTATGCCATCATTAGATGTGTGCAATTAATTCAACACAGTTTATTGATTACCAGAAAGTAATATTAGACAAGGGAGCAATTATAATAATGCAAATAAAGGAAGTTGCTAAGTGTTCCAATCGAGGGAACTTGTAACAGAACAGATTTGGTCACAGGCAAATTTACATTGTTTCGGACTAACAAAACTTTAGTTTAGGGTTTACATAAATTTAGTGACAATTGTCACACATATATATATATATATATATATATATATATATATATAAACGGAAGAGGATGAAAATAAAACTGACAAATGGTGGACCTCCGGGGGCAAAAGCTGGATGTCCAATGAGGGTTTGTTACTTGGTTGTGACATTTCGTAGATTTTTTTAAACCAACGAAAGAGGAGACTGTTGTGGAGACTGTTGTTGTGTGATAGCCACGTGACCCGCACACAGAATTTGGCTGCAACTGATATGGCTCAGGAAGCTGGAGTGGTCATGGTCTCACTTCCGCCACACATGACTCACCGACTCCAGCCTTTGGATGGAGCCTTTTTCGGACCGTTTGGAAATGATGCATTGAGGATGTGGATGAGAGAACATGTAGGCAGACCAGTGACAACATGGCAAGTCACCGAAATGTGGCGTACAGAAAAGCGGCATCCGTCCAGAATGCTGTTAATGGTTTCAGAAGGCAGGCCTGTGGTCATTGACCATATACGTATTCCAAGACTCCGACTTCGCTGCTGCTATGGTAACTAATGTAATTACGGAAACTGCACAAGAGCACAACCCTATGTCACCTGTGATCTCAGCTGTTGCAGCTCCAGAGCACTGACAGCTGTTGCCATGGAAACTGTACCACAGTTATACCCACCGAAGAAAGAAACTAGCTAAACAAAGCTAAGTCGGACCGGAAATAGCTACGCCTACTAGACAAGTGCCCAGTACTTCTTAGACCACTGCAACTCAATCGAGAGCACACAACAGTTCTGATCCACCCAAACCTAGTCGATTGCAGCTCATCAATGATATCGAAGGCTGCAGGACTGGTCAATGGTGTACCAGGCATAATGCGACGAGTCGTGGATGTGACGAAAGAAACTGTGGCGGTGCAGTGCGTGTAAATTGTGGGACAGAACAGGTCCCGATGGCCTCTGAAGGATGTCACAGCAGTATACGAATTGCAATTGACACTATGCAGGTATAGTGCGACGAGTAGTGTATGTGATGAAATACTCTATGGTGTCAGTGCATGCAATTGCGAGACAGAACATGTTGTGGTTGGCTCTAAACGATGTCGATCATTTCCGCTAGCCTATTCCGGAGCCATTGACAGAAGACTATGAACATTAGGCCCAGTTAACATTTCATATGACTATTGATTAATTTTATGTTTCTAATGAACACTGAATCTGAAGATCCCACTGCAGCTGTTGTATGTGGGTGCATCACAGAAGCCGATCACGGCTATTAATATAACGTTTGGTGTGTGCGCAGCGCATTTGGATGAATATAAAATAAAATACTTTATAAAACATAGTTAAAAGAATAAAAACATGGAGAAGGTTGCTAGCCGTTTAATGCAACCCTCTGCCTCCCAACTGCAGACGAAAAGGCGTTGGGTGTGGGCAGGTTGATGATGTCATCTGTGAGGGTGTTCCATTCGATGACGGTCTTTACAAAGAATGAGCCTCTATATTGGTCAGTCTTGGAAGGGGGTATTTTGAAGTAGCGGCTGTTGTTGTTTGCTTGTCTTTTTAGTATGTTGTGAGTTTTGTACCCCTCGTGGGTCTGTTTCTGTTGGCTGCTGTAAGGAAGGCGTCCGTAAGTAGGGCTGGGACCAGGCCTTTTGCTATCTTGTACAGCATTGACAGCCTAAGTTGCCTGCGTCGTTCTTCCAAGGGTGGGAGGTCGAGGAAGTCAAGCATGCTGCCAATGCATCCAGGCTCCCGAGATATTGTCTGGTATGTTGTTATGTAGCATACTGCATAGTCATCATTTTATTGCATATATATTAACGTGAATGGGGAAAGCGTTTAATAAGTATTGCACTTCAGCTTTCTCCATTTGCACAAGAAATGTAAATTTTGTTGTTGTTGTTGTAAACACATGTACAAATATACCTATGTGGAAATAAACATCCATTCGTTCATGTCATCATCGTTGAGTCCACCAGGCGATCCATCTGTTACAAACCGGACCTTGTCGTTCACCTGCACGTATCATCTGACTATTTGTTTTTTTCATCTTCCCGTAGAGGTGATCGATGATCCGAAGATGCTTACCTCCACTTGTAGTGACAATTCGAGCCATTCCATTTCGTCTTCTCCGCTGCACCCTCCGTTCCGTCGTGAACCCAATTTCCCCGCAGAACGACGCGGCTTTCGTCTTTTTATCTCCGACGTTTACGCGCTCGTCGTCGCAGAAGAGAACAATTAATATGCGGTTATACATTGATTTATTGATAACTAGGGAAACAAACTGTCGCAATCGTCATAAGTTTCAGGATCCGTGTGATTAGTTTCCATAAGTTGAACTTGTCAAAAACAAGAGCATGTTTTCGTTCACAAAATCAAATTGCAAAATACTAATCAATCATCACGAATATAAACCATGCTGAAACACCAACGTATTCTTTATAAAATGTAGTATCTAAGTTTAAAAAGAACCAAAAAGAACCGATCAATCGAATGATTAATGTATTAATTAAGTTTGTTCTTCGCATACGTGCTGTTTTCACGTGGCGGCTGGCACTAAAATGTATACGTCTTACAAAACAAAACGTAATAACATTATAAAATGATCGCATTATTTTCATTCATAATACTCTTGATCACGTATGAATTGTTGAACAACCTTCTACAAACTGCTTTTCAGTGTCGGACCTATTCGCTGTTAATAGCCGAGAACATTTGTCACAGGCAACGCCACAGTAATAAAAGTGGCTAATTGAGTAATTTTTTTCAACCATGTTTTTGTAATAATTATGTTGAATTCATTGCATGTTTTCAACCTTTACTTATAAATTAATAATGATATTGATTACCGTTTTAGGTAAATGCAAAAATAGCAACATGTTTTAAACATACAATTTGTAAATATCAATATTTTATATGAAATTCCCATTAAACTTTCAAAATATTTGTTTATCAGCTACTACTTGTCAGCCACTGTCAGTGGGGCACAGTGACATAGTGGTTATAGAACACCACTCTCAATCAAGAGAACCCGAGTTCCAATCCTTATGCTGCCATTTTGAATCTTCAGCAATTTCATTCACGCCACATTGCCTCAGTTGTATAAATGAGTACTTG
This sequence comes from Lamellibrachia satsuma, assembly GCA_033239005.1. NCBI lineage: Eukaryota > Metazoa > Annelida > Polychaeta > Sabellida > Siboglinidae > Lamellibrachia > Lamellibrachia satsuma. Next base: position 2,560,428 of record BSQZ01000020.1, on the reverse strand, counting down.
GTTATAGCAAGTGATATGTGAACGAATAGTTTTGGGCAGAAGGCTTTCACAAAAGATAATTTTACTTTGTATTATCATAAAATGTAGAAGACTAAACACAATGAAACAGTTAACATGTAACAGTATTTATAAGAAATGGTAACTCTAAAATGGTGCATTATTTTAAAAACATGTTTTTCTGATAAGCAAAACGTTGTAATGTCATCTTAAAGGTGGTTTTGTTTTCCCACACATCAGTATATTCATAAAAGTACATTTTGATAATCTTATGCATGCATAGGAGGATAATGTTGCTTAGTATTTAGAAACTATCAACCACGGTGTTACACTACTACATTGCATAAAACATAAACATGTATACTATTCCCATGAAATAATTATGTGGGACATGTCAACTGGCTACTCAAGATACTGACATAGTTGCTCACATTTTGATCAGAATGTTTTCATTAGAATGCTGCACACAAACATAGAGGTCATACTATGAGAACATCGACAAGCTGAAAAGAATACAAACATGAGCAACTAAGCTAATCCCAGAAGTTCAATGTTTTATCATGTCATGTATATAATGCTAGTTGAGTCATCAGTTTAGACACATCATTGCTTATGATGGTTTGCGTCAATTCAAGTTACTTGTTGTCAGTGTCAATTACATTACCAGTTAACAATTCTAATTACACACCAATTACAGCATGTCAATTCCAATTCCACCTAAAAAATACCAGTTCTAATTATCAATTCCATATCGAAATAAGATAATAATTTGAGTCAAGTCACAGGCTGACTTTATTAAAATACTAAAAGTGGTGTTCTGGTCCTTAGAATAATATATTTTCACTTCAATATTGACATCAATATAATACTTCCAACATTTAAAACGTACAAATTGAACTTACAAGCTTTAATGTTAGTAACAACAAAGAAGTGCAAGTACTGATGTCTCAGTTTCTTCTTTTGTTTGTAGCCATAAACGAAACATCCATTTAAACAAACTTAAAAAAAGATATGGTGAAATCACTCGCATCATCATGGACCTCAAGTATTCTCCTTCTGCAATCACTCTTAGTCAACCGTTCTCCTTCCATTCTTTCCACGTGTCCAGCTCACTTTAACCGGTTTCTTTGTGAGACTTTCTTTTACACCAACTTCCTCCCTCAGCTCGTCCATTCTTTTCTTGTCTGTTCTGTCTTGTCTGTTGTTGTGTCCAAATTGCTACCATCTACCATCTAGATATTTTTTGAAGTTTAAGGCTGAATTAGATATCTACTAAACTACAATACTATTGCCAGTATCCCTGACAATGGATGGTAACAATTTCACATTGTACTGTAAAATAGCAATGAAATACAGGCTTCTGAAATCACTTTCAGAAATTGTTGTAATCTTTTCATTTTCATGCACTCTGTATACTCATTGTACTTCTTCCTATCATTCTTGCATAGATAATCTGTACCAGCATGTCTACATATTCAGCGAATTTAAGATTTGTAGCTTGTAAACTTCTCACGTTAGAGGCACTGCACCTCACCACATGGGTGAAAATAACGGGTGTGATCAACTAAAAAAATTTTACATAGAAGGGATTAGGGTTTGAAGCTAAAATTTGGCACAGATGTAGATAATATATATATCTTTGGTAAAAATTTAAATTACTATCTCGCATGGTCATATGACCCCTCCTATGACGGGGCATAGCTTTTTTTGGTCAGAGACCCATCTTTAGACCACAGCCATACATGTATAGCTTATAGTGATTTTCTGTCCATAGGCGAGTTATGATCCTCAGAAAATGTCAATAAAGCACAGGTGCAATTTGTGAGTGCCAAAAACGTGCATGGTACCTTATCTTTAAGGGGCCATTAACCCAAAACTGTTTGGAGTTGACGGCTAAGATTTGGCATGTGATCATTATATCCATAAAGGTATTTTTAGATTTTTTCATAAAAATCTCCAAACCTCAAGCTGGGACCTTTCTGAATTTCTTTTTATTTCAGATGGCATGACCCAATAAAAAATAATAAAACCTTTTCCAAATGATTTACTTGGTTGACATATTAGTTATTAGTAAACAGTTGATTTGCATCTTGTCCTAACATTAAATAATGAATTAACAAGACATTTTTAATCAGCCTGCAAACTCAAACACAATGAAGAGCCTTAATAAGCACACACATTTATTGTGTCTCACAAAATACAATCACACACTGTGTATTTATAAAACAACGTATGCCCCAATATATTGTACATAATTATACATGCACGCAATGCCTTAATATGCACAGACTGTGTCAGTAAACACTCGCATGCTTTGGAAAACATGTTCACACAATGGGTCTCAATAATCACAAGCAAGCATTGTGATTTGATAAATACACAATGCATGATGATGGGTGCATATAATTCTGCACGCACGCACCCACACACACACACACACACACACACACACACACACACACACACACACACACACACACACACACACACACATACACACACACACACACACACACTTCAATTGTGCTCGGAAAAATGTATGGACACACTGCATATTGAATTATAAACACATCTGAAAAGCACCATAATATCTGGGACCAGCTCATACATAGGTGCATAATCATTTAAAAAACACACATACAATAATTAAAATTGCTAAACATGCAAACATTGTGCCTTGATATCATTGGGCTATTATACCATAATTTCAATGTGAAAACAGAATCAGTGAAGTCATAATATTTGCCTTTACTTACGAATGATATTTCCTCATCAATTTGGTCACTGAAACATCACAGGTGTTGGAATATGACAATCAAGAATATTACAAAAACATATCTGAAAATTATATCTGTTATGAATTAGGTGGGTTTGTTTTTAAAGAAATTCCATCTTTACTTTTGATGCAATGATCCAGAGTATTGCGTTTAAATAAAAAGCTCTTGCCATGTATAACTGGCTATCTTTATAATTATTGTGCATCACAAAACACAATCACACACTATCTTTACCAAACAAAAACATTACTACAACATGTCCAAATAAACTGGAGATATGTATCCACACAAAGCCTTGATATGCATAAACAGTGCAAACATGCTTCGGAAGACACGTGTTGACATGCATGCACAAATTATACTTGGGTAAATACCAGAACATATTGTGCAACAATAAAAGCACGCACACAACAAGTTTGAATAAACACACAGTTCAAATAGCCTCAAATATACTCACAAGTTACAACATGCGGCATTAAAATGTCTACGCAATATTCCTGATTAAGTATATGTATACATTATGCCTCGATAAACATGCAGTTAATACACCTCTATCGATAAATACAAACAAATTAAATTGTGCTTGGAAAAATATATGGACCCACAGCATATATTGAATAGATAAAAATTCCGCCTCAAGGTTATTGGGCGCATGCTTGAGGTCATTATAAAGTCAATGTGGAAACAGAATCGGTGACATTAATACTTGTTTTTAAATACGGATGATTTTTCACAGGCATCAACAATGTGGTGACTGAAGCATCACAGGTGTTGGAACATGACAATCAAGACTAACAAAGAACATCTGTTGCAAATTTAGTTGGTTTGTTTTTAAAGAATGTTCACTGTTACTTTTTATATAACAAATATTGTCTTTAAATTAAAAAAACCATACGCATTTAACCTGTATATACTGCATATAAATAGGTAAGATTTTTTATCAGCATTGATATCAGTTGGAAACCAACTACCATATTCCCCGAGCTGCATGTTTTCGTGGTCAATATTGGTTTCTTTACTACATAACATGTGGCTCTCACAGTTATCAAGATCGTGAGATGTCCATATTACCCGGGTAACAACAAAGGTGATGTTTAAACTCAGTGCACACTAAATAACTTAGAACAAAATGAAGCAAAACAACAGTGTATCAAAACATTATAAGTTGGGTTTACACGGGGCGATATCGTTGCCATGGCTACATCATTAGAAATGGTCAAGGCTATTTCATGTTGCAACGTCGCTTCAAAATAGGATCAGTTCTATATCGTGCAACATTATTGTGATGACGAACAGTTGGGATAATCAAGCTGCAATCTGGTCACATGCGACAGCATCGGATTGTCATGTGACAATATCGCCTCGTGTAAAGCCAGCTTTAGAAAACTGCCCTGTCAAGACATGTTAGCTTGTGAAGGCGTTCTTGATGCTAGAAGTGTCTCCGTCTTTACTCACACGCAGGCATGTTGGGCACTCCTAGAAGAGAGCAGATTACCACATGTACTATTTGGGAGATAATTAGAAAATTTTATTTGAAGGGAAACATGTTTAAATGGCAACAAGATAAATTTTAAGTTTCATTATTAGACCCGAAAATAATGGTGTTGATTATGTAGAAATGATTACTATCAATTACATGCACACTGGTTAAGAAAACATTTTAAAACAACATTGTGTTTATCAATGTTTGATATCAATCAAGATGCACGAATGTATTAAAGATGACTAAGTGTCTATTAATTCATAGCCTGCAAGAATTGATATTTAAGTTTGTAGTGTATGTGAGAATAGTTTAAGTAATATGTCGATTTAATAAGAGTGCATACTTTTGTCAAAGTTATTGAAAGAATTGACTTGGATCGTTAGATAAGGTAACTTGAGTTATGAATGAGTCTAAAATGCGATGAGTAAAACATTGCATTGAGGAAGGAACAAACATATTTTTCACAAATATTACAACACGATTTGTCTGAGGAGACTAAACGTAACATAAAATTAGCCGACATAAATACTTGTAGACATCAACTTGGTAATGATTTCTTTACCATCAGAGCACCCCTGTTCATGGGTGATCAGCTGAATCGAACGAGCAGTCACGAGAGCGGGCGTGCTCTGTTGTTCATCCTCTTGGCGGGTTCCTTCTTCCACCAGTGTTGCCACTTTCACTTTGGTGACTTCAACCAGTGGTGCCACTTTCGCTTTCCTTGCACTGTATGAAGATAAATGATTGTATGGTTACTTCATGACTTCGTTTTTACCTTCTAAAAGGTAACAGCAAGTCATAGCGCTGTATCCGGTCCTTGGACTTGCATTTCACCCCTGGCAGACTTGTTCATTCCAACAATAACTCTACTTCTCTAGGAAGCATTGAGCCATGCTGCAATTACTGCGCAAAATCTGTCTAAAGGGCTGGAACAATATACCAGTATATCACAATACAACTACTGTTCAAAATCTATATAGTAGGTCCAGAACAACATACAAGTATAGCACAATACATGTACAGTACAGTACACGATACACAATATCAATATCACAGTACACTGTCTCAATTGTTCCACACCAGATGGCGTCACGTCATCTTGTAAACAATGTTGGCTAGTGGTGTATAGTCTGAGAAATACACATTTTAGTCAACCAAACGTGGTTAATACATGTTTAAAACTATAATTATGAGTGAAACATTGGAGACAATTTAGCAGTGTTGAGGGAAGCAAACAATCAACATGACAGATGTGCAGTATCCATTCTAAAAAGACTAATATTTTATGTACTCTGCAAATAAAATTCACGGAGGACACATCTTGATGGAAGTGACTGGCAAATGATTCAATGAAAGGAATTAGTTGGAGCTACCAACATTGACATATGTTCAAAGGGATATCAGAGCACTGCAAAGTCTGCTGATACAGGTGGAACTTTCAATTTTCAGTCATCGCTGATAGACACTGGCAGACACAGACATAGAGGAAATTACAATATGGATACCAAGATTGGAAATTGCTAATTAAAATATGGGGATGAACATTTAAAAGGTCGAATAGGGTATGTATAATACTTCACATATAACATCGTACACAGTTACTAGTTATTGTCATTTCAAAGTTAGAGTTGTCCAAATATGTGTGCGTATCTGTGTAGGATGAGATAATTCTGACCCAATCTTACCACTTCTTGACAACAAAGATGGCGGCACCCACGATGATAAGCAGAAGACAAACTCCCACAATGAGGAGAGCAATGTGCCAAGATTCAAGGGCTGACTCGACTGGCAACACTACCGGTGGCTCTTCTGTTGATGGCTCCACTGACAACACTACCGGTGGCTCTTCTGTTGATGGCTCCACTGGCAACACTACCGATGGCTGTTCAGTTGACAGCTCTACATGACACGGCCAGTCTCTGTGACAGTAGCACTCATAATGGCCTTCTCTGTTGACACAGGTGTGGTTGGTTGGACATGGAGACGAATCACACTCATTGACATCTGTCTCACAATACACACCAAGGAAGCCACTGGGACACTCACATTGGTAGCCATTGAAACCTGAAGTGATAACGTGGCAGATGTAGAAATCACTTTGCTATGTTAGCATAACAGAATGTGTGGTTTGACAACAATAGGGGAGACCAAATATTGAAATGTTAGAATATTTTCTTCGAATTTAAAGAAGGCAGTAGAACCAGCAGGCATAAAGCTGTGCACTTTAGTTAAGGAACAGTATAGATCTATGTTGGATATGAGAAAGTATTAATTCTCATATAGAACGATAGGAACAAATTATTCAATGATTGTGTTAATGCCAGCAGTGTGAATGCTTACAAATAAAAATGATAGTTAACTGATAAAAGCGGGCTATACATATATCTATGAAAAATGGTTGGACTCTTGATAATTGCTTCCTTGTCATCTGGAGCTTGTTGCTTTGGCAATCTTGATAAACCATTGTTCGTACATACTTCATGTTTGTAATTTACTCTTTTTCCTTGGCATAAATTAAGCCACTGATTGCTATCAGTTTATGCCATTTAGTTTCACTGAGGTCTAGTGCTGCTTGTAACCATAAAATATCCTGTTTTTATAGCGTGCCAACTTGTTGTTAGGATGCAAAAAAGTAGCTGCTATTTTATAATAATAATAATAATGTTTTATTTCAGGCAAGAGCCCATAATATTATAAATACATACAGGTTAAAAAAAACACATATACACACATGATGAACAATAGAGGTACATGTAGTGAGAAAAATATATATAAATATACATACATGACGTGTAGTAAAATATATATATATATATAAGATAAGTAAGGATAAAAAATATATTTGTATAAAGGTACAAACATCATGAATTAAAAGCATACAATTGATCAATCCAATGTTTAATCAATGGACTTTGATAATAAATAAAAGTGTGAAGATAATTCACAAAAAGTATATTGTCGGATTTTTCCAACCGGCATAAAAGGCTAAAAATTTATGAGCGAATACGTTCATTAAAGGATTTAACATAATTAGTAGCGAACATATGGCTTGCACTACAGCGGGGTAACAGGTTGTGTATAATTCTAAAACTGTTGTTATAAGCGACAGTAATACCTTTCAGACTCTGTTTTTTTAAAATGACACCAAAGACTTGAGGTGTACATTGAACCACAGTATGAATTAAATAAAGTTGTTTTAATGGAATTGTTGCATAAGTAAAATTTTCTGGCTAAAGCATTTGCCTGAACATAGATACATATTTTCTGCCTGACAATATCGTCATCATCAGTAAGATTACTGTTTATAATATGGCCAAGGTATTTACATTTCTCAGTGTAAGGTAGTGTATGGTTATTGATAACAACAGGATGAATATTTTTCTTGTTCCTAGGTTTGTTATCAATAACCATACAGACAGATTTGTTGGCATTGTACGTTATATCAAACATATTGCCATACTTGGCACAACAATCGGTGAGTTTTCTCAACCCCGCAACACTAGGTGAAAAAACACAAAGGTCATCGGCATACATCATATGATTCATTATGGTTCCTGCATAAAGACAGCCAATTTGTAATTTATTCAAATTTACACTTAAGTCATCCATGTAAACGTTAAAAAGATGTGGAGAAAGGATTCCACCCTGCTTAACACCGTTTGAAATGGTAAAAAATTCTGAGAAGCTACAACACCATCTGACAGTGAATTTCTGGGTTCTGTACCAGTAATAAAGAATGTGAACAATAAAAGAAGGACATCCCCGGTCAATTAGTTTGGTGAATAGCTTACTATGATTGACTTTGTCAAAGGCCTTAGAGGCATCCAGCATAGTAACATACATAGATGAGCCATTCACTATGTAGTGTCGAAAGAGTTCTTTTAATAAAAATATGAGCATTTCAGTTGAGTGATGCTTTTTAAATCCAAATTGGTTTACACATGTAGATAAAAAAGTAGAAACCCTGGATAATATCAAGGATTCAAATAATTTACTAGCAATTGTGGCTAGAGCAATGGGTCGGTAGTTGTTGTTATCAGACAGGTCACCCGCCATATTTTTAATTATGGGGGCTATGATTGTAATCATCATAGCATCCGGTAAAAAACCGTGAATTAACATGCTACTATATAAAAGTGATATGAGAACATGAAGTTTTTCATTCGCATATTTAAAATGTTCGTTACTTACACTATCATAACCCGGGGCTTTGCCTACAGGCATTGCATGTATTATATCTTGAATTTTCTTAACATTAACAATCATTTGAACATTAAGCTGTACATTGCTACAGTATTCATTGATCTTCTTGATGTTGACTGGAGAGCCAGGTATAGAGTTAAGTAGGGATTGGTAATGATGAAGCCACATATTCTTTACATTTTCGACACCGGAAGCACCACCAACATTGCTAGGATTTGGCAACCTGGCATTATTCATATGTTTTATGTCCTTCCAGAAGTTTTTTAAGTCATTATTACATAGTTTAGAAGCAAGTCTTTCAGCTTTAAGAATTTCAGCATTTTTTTCACATAGTCTTTTGTTGCGTTTAAAATGAGCGCATCTAATTTTCATTATATCATACAAGGGACCACGACGCGGACTCCCAGCAGAACACCAGAAGAGAAAGGATTCTCTAGCAGCTTGATGGGAGTCTCTGACTAGGTCGTTCCAGCCTAGAACAGTATACTTAGAAGATGTGTTGTTAGCCTTAGTAGGGATTACCTCGGCAGCGTCTTTGAGTGATTTTATAATATCATTGTAAAGATTGCTTAGCAAAGTGCGATGGGCTTCATCATTACAATTAGGGTTAGTACATCCTAAGATCTCATGAGGTACATCAATGGCAGATAAAACCTCATGAGGTACATCAATGGCAGATAAAAGCAAACCAGTTTGTGTATGATAGTTTTGGAGATCCTGGGGGGAGGCAGCATTCCACACAGGATGAGGTGCTTGAATTTGCTCCTGTATGGTGGCTTCAGAGGAAGGTAATAACTTGACATATATAGAAAAGCATAGAGGTAAGTGGTCGGAAGAGACACAATCATATTTAACTTCCATATCAGATATTGATGAGTGACTAGAGTGGGTGGTGAGGCCTGGATTTTGCCTAAAATGTCTAGATATTCATCAGCATTATTATCAGTCTGATAAGGTAGATAGACATTAAGAAGTAGAATAGTGGCGTTAGAGCTGGTAATTTTTAGACCCAGGAGTCTCTTCTCATCAACATAAATCAACGGTTCAATAAAGGGGTCGAGTGAACGCCTCCATAAAAAGCAGAGTCCACCATGAGGACGTCCACTTTAATATGTCAATGTAGGCATTTCCATATTTTAATTATTATCTGTAATGGGAGAGTTATTTCAAAGTATATCAAGGTAGTGATATCAAAGTAATGGTCACGTGTATGACACAAAGTAAACATTGAGTCACCTGTGGTGCGTGTAGTCGAGGTGCATTCTGGATCTGTGTCTGGTCCCTTACAGATCCCTTTATTCATGCACGGATTTCTCAGAATGTACATGTTGACTGTCAGCAAGTCTTGCAACTTGCCGTCTGTTGCTGCAATCTGTCAACAAAAGGATTAAGCTATTAATTCCAGTTATTTTAATGAACTGTTTTATGTTATCATAATTATTTTATCATGTCATTTTTTTTATAGCATGTCACTGTATAAATTTGGTGCTATATAAATTAATAAACCCTAAAAAAATACTAACTCTGCAATATCAAACAAATGGTTCACGTGTGTGGATCATTCTGTGTCAAATCAACAAATTTTCAGGAAATTTCAAAAGTTTATATCTCAGAATTTGCTTAAATTTTAATTTAGAAATTTTTGTACTGTACAGACTGTTGATCCTTCTCGGAAAAAATTCTTTTCCATTTCCGTCCACCCAGTATACCCTTTGTCCTTTGTCCTATCATTCGTGAATTTTGCATAGATAATCTGTCGCAATGTCTACGTATTCAGCAACTTCAGATATGTAGCTTGTAAACTTCTCAAGTTAGAAGCACTTGAAAACAAATAAAAATAATGGGTGTGTTTTGGGGCGTTTATCCCTGTTTACATCATAGGACATTACAGACACAATTTTGATGCAAATGGTATACAGCTGTAGCTACATATTCATTGGTTAAAATTTAAGCAAATTCTGAGAAATCAACTTTTTTACCATTGGTTAATTTGACCCATATACATTTAATCATGTCATTGTTATCATGATTACACTCATTAATTGATAAATGGTAGGATCATTTTGGTAAATGATATATTCGGTATTCTAGTCAAGCCTCCACATCACCATTGCTATATCAGAAATTCATTCATCATTCAATCGTGTCCTCATGCGAGGTAGTTAAGCCACATCATAGACGCCTCTGCCGTGACTCGTGGTTGATGGGCGTCTATGACAGGTTACACATTTACCCCGTGTGTGGGATTTTATACTTCCCCTGGCACAGACACCAGGTTGAAGGGATCTTATACTTCCCCTGGCACAGACACCAGGTAGAAGGGATCTTATACTTCCCCTGGCACAGACACCAGGTAGAAGGGATCTTAGACTTCCCCTGGCACAGACACCAGGTAGAAGGGATCTTATACTTCCCCTGGCACAGACACCAGGTAGAAGGGATCTTATACTTCCCCTGGCACAGACACCAGGTAGAAGGGATCTTATACTTCCCCTGGCACAGACACCAGGTAGAAGGGATCTTAGACTTCCACTGGCACAGACACCAGGTAGAAGGGATCTTATACTTCCCCTGGCAGGCACCAGGTAGAAGGGATCTTATACTTCCCCTGGCACAGACACCAGGTAGAACTACTACAAAGAACAATGGCTTTTAGTGTCTCATCTGAAAGACACATAAAAATTTGATTGAATGAATGAAAGAAACTATCAGGTAAACTAATATACGTTACCTTGATTGAGTCTTCACCGATGTAACCTTCAAACGGAGTGTATCTCAACAGTGTAATCACCCATGTCAGATGGCATCTCAGAAGATCTGTACCACATGGGTTTGGCAGAGACACATATTGAGGAGTGGCATCACTAGATATGTCATCCATCAAGTGATCCCACAATGATCTCCGAGTCTGCCATGACTGTGAACAGTCTTGCTCAACAAGACTGACGTTCCGTACACGTGTATGCATGGTCATGTTGCCATGTTTTGGGGGTTCAAACGTCAATGTTATGGCGTCGTTGTAGTCGCCGTCATACGCTGCAAGTACAGTCACCATGTCATGGTCAGCTGAACCTGTCCCATCGTTTTCCTCTATGTTCACGGTCACCACAGATGAAGGTGGAATGATATTGCGCCCTTCGTTGAACATCTGAAGATTGGGAGTGTCGTTTATCCCAGTGATGTTGACCACCATATGCCCATCAACCGATAATGCCAACTCTTCATCTGACCTGTTCTCCCATACCGTGAAGTGAACCGTGTCCACTCCAAAGCAGTCGGTACAAGGGGTGTAGAAGAGCTTTCCCTCGGGACTCAGAGTCACGTTACCCATTGGGGGTGATGAGGTTGAGTTGAGCAAGAAATACAAGTTATCACCATCAGAGTCGTCAGCTGTTATGTCGAACGTAAACGGGTCGTCTTCAAATATGTTCACATTAGACTCTGAAGTGATGACAGGTGGTGAATTGAAGAATGTGTTGTCAACACTACCAACGCTGTAGAGACCAGCGCCACTGCCCCCGCCACTGTCTGGGACAGCTCTCTTGCTTCTGCCTTTCTTGCTGCCTTCATCACACACACTTGCACTGTGACACACCTGTGACAGCAACAATATGTCACCAACAATGTGACAGCAACAATGTGTCACCAACAATGTGACAGCAACAATGTGTCACCAACAATGTGACAGCAACAATGTGTCACCAACAATGTGACAGCAACAAAGTGTCACCAACAATGTGACAACAACAATGTCACCAACAATGTGACAGCAACAATGTGTCACCAACAATGTGACAGCAACAATGTGTCACTAACTATTGGCTGTTGCTTGTGTTCAAATAAATTGCTCAAATTTTTAATGAAGTGCAACATTCCTTTGATGGATAATTGTTAAGTTCTTAATAGTTCTAACCTTGCAACCATAATAGTTGCAAAATGCATTTTAACTGATACTACTGAACAATGAAGGCTTCTCCCACTTATTAATATTTGTTCTGATTGTCTAGAATGGAACAACTGCTTCAAAAGGGTTATAAGAAAGGCAGAGGAGGGTAACAAGTTGAGGCAGAAGGCTGTAGATAGGGAGAAATAGAAAGAGATAAAAGCTGGGCCAGTGCAGTAACACATAAATTAGCCTCACCTCTTTATAAAGGGAGCAAGGAAAGAGATAACAGCTGGGCCAGTGCAGTAACAAACAAACTAGCCTCACCCCTTTATAAAGGGAGCAAGGAAAGAGATAACAGCCTTTTTTATTTTTTAGCTCTTTAGCTTGAAATGACACTTATATTCACAGATAAAAATAACTTGCCTTAACAGAGACAAGACCTTTGTCCCAGTCGATCTGTCTGTTGTCCTCAAGTTTGTCACAAGTCCGACCAGCATCAATCCACATCTCGTTGTCTGTGTAACGTGTAAATGACAGGGACTAATCAAATTGAGCAATTGTATCTTCGGTATTATAGGGTTACATAGGGAAAACATCTTAGTGCTGAAAAATAAAATTGATTTTGAAGGATGAATTAAATAAGAAAAAAATATCCTAAATAATAATAACTAACATTTACAAAGTGTTATATGTAGGTCAGCTCATTCATAGGCATGTACAATAAAACAGTAAACATAAAAATATAAAATAATACATATATATACACATAACAATACATAATTAATATACATTAGAAGTAATTAAGAATAAATAATTAAACAAACCAATAACAAACTAGTAGTCACACAGAAGGTTAACTATAAGTGACTGAAACCATCAAAAACTAGTGTGCAGCACAAACGCCAAGCTCATAAAATTGTTTATAATAAGCTTGGTCAAACACAGTAAATCAAAAACTGCTACAATGCACAGCAAATTGAAATACTAAAACTTATACATTCAGCTTGTGCAGGAATCAAGTGATGCAGTTATCTACCTGCACACCAGCGCAAGATTCGTGGCAGGAAGTCTTGTGAGAAGTTTTGAGCTTGTGACTTGTCGAACGGCATGGTGATAATGAATGGTCCCTCAACCTTCTGGTCGGGCAACGTCGAGATGAACACTGTTGTTCCGTCCCACTGACGTATCCTGGGAATAAAACATGTATTCTCAGATATATATATATATCATATGATTATTCACTCTTCAGTAACAGTTCATTTACACAAATGTGTTCATTATTTATGATTTAGTCTAACATTTATTTAATATTTACCTTAGCCCACTATACTAAATTCAACATAGGTACTTGGATATACAAGCACAATTTTTTTAAGCCAGGGTTCACGGCAATTAAATAGTAGACAGTAAAATGTTGTGTGGCCATATGCACTAACTAGTGTGTGAAGAGGATAAGTAAATGTTTACTCTAAGTTTTCCTTTATTTAATATTTACTCTAGCCCACTATATTATATTTAACACAAGTACAACACAAGTAAATGTTGTATGAACCTCATATCAAAAACTTGTATGTTAACTTATGACACACTGTGCCTTTCCAAAGTAGTATACCTGTTTCTCAGGTATCTGTCAGTTTTGTCCTGTGTCGATACCGGATCCACTATGAACGATTTGAAAGAATCAGATTCTGTCGAGTCATATTGTGAGTTGACATCTTCCTCAGAGAGAAGACCACCCACTAACATCGTGTTGTTTGTCTGGGCTGTAAACAAAACAAGCAGGTTGACGGTAGACGAAAATACCAATTTATTACAGGCAACTGTAGAGGTTCAAACAAATGTTCATTATTTCAATATCAAATGAATTTATGATGAAGCAATTAACCAACTAATACTAGATAAGCTTATTTGGAAAATTTAAATGTAGTAAATTAATGATGTTCTTGAAAAGTCTGCCGTGTTGGAAGACAGCATCCTCCCTAGCCAGGGGTGGTGGTAGTATTACACTACCTCTGGCCAGGGGTGGTAATAGTAATACACTACTCCTGGCAGATTGACCTGTTGAAACATGGATTTGTCGTCAGTTTATCCCACACCCTGTGTAGATGCTGAATCATTTGTACTTTGTCCCACTTCCTGTCTTGGTCAACGATTTTCGGGGAACGAGACGCGTCGAAACTTCAAAGAGCGTTCCCAGTGATGACTGGGCCACTACCAATTAAAGTTAAGTTCCCGCATGTGAGTCTCCAATATCTCAGGGACGGCCATTATTGGTCAACTCAATAACAGAAAGTTCCACGTTTCAGCTGGGTTATCTGCCAAGGGGCACTGATGTAGTCAGAAGCCCCTGGCGACGAGGATGGAAGAAAGCAGAACTTTCCATTTTATGTATTCTGACAGTGTTAATACCTATGTCACATTACATGATTAATTAGGCTTTACTTATATATTGGATTCTGCTGTAGATTCTAAAAACACTTTGGCACAGAACAATTTGATTCTGTTAAGTGGCTGATTCACTTAAGTGGTGCCATTTAACACAGCAGGAATAGGGAATGATCCCGTCTCAAGACTATATATTAGATATTACTAAACGGCTGATTGTGTTATCCGCGATTCTATTCAGCCAAATCCACTGTGTGGAATTTGCTGAACATTATAACATAGGTATTGCTGAAATGTCATGTGACAATTCAATTATCCCGACAGCAGTGACACCCAATGTTACTTACACTCCACGGCTTTGATGATTACAATCTTTTCGGGGTCATCCGTTCTTGCTAGCGTCAACATTAACTGGCCTTCCTTAGTTTCTGCCACAGTATCTGAATCACCTGGAAAACAGTAAAACCTTAGAACCACCTATAAAAAGTTATACCTAAATAATATAAACATAATATGTAGTACTGATATTGCAAATAAAACGTCAATCCTACTAATACAACTTGCGATCTAATGATGCTCATCATGTGTATTGTCATTTCAGAAATACAAACCTAAATCTGTACTAACATTGTTTATAAAATGGTACACCCATTATGTATTTGTTTGAAATAATTCATACACCTCTAAGCTCTGGTTCCTGATGATTTAGGCACAATAGAATTATTATTAAATACTATTGTGTGTGGAACTGTTGCTCATGTTAATTGTCGTCTTTCCTGTTCCTTTGGATACTCACGGACAATCAGTATGGGTTTGACTGGCACTTGGCTGCATCTATGGGCCTTTGTGCAGATGCGAAGATTGATGCGCAGAGTCCTGAAAAATACGTTTTTATATTGGCTGAAATTTCTACAAATAAGCATCATGGCATGATAACAACCAGCAAAATTCTTTTACATTCTCTATCTTCAAATAAAATAGTTGTATCAATATCTTTAGTTTGGTCTCCTGATTGGTGATTGGAATGCTGAAGAATTTGAGGGCATAAAGAAGCTTTGATAAAAAAAACAATGTAGACTGAATGTAAGGAAGTACTTCTCACAGAGGACAATACATGAATGCAAAAATCATCTCCTGTCTGTATCAATGGTAGCAACACTAATATGTAAAAATACAGAACTGACATATATCTGACACAGGCAGGCGACCCATTGGAAACATCATAGACTCTCAAATAAGTCAGCCATCTGGGGATTGTAGCTTCAGATGCCAATTTTTTATAAATTTTATTAAAATTGGGACATTCATTGCTACTATTAGCAAAATACCCATCTTCTGGAAGGGATAACTTGGTAGTAAGGTACTGTCATTGGTTACAATATTTACAAACTTTCAGAATATATGACATTATCACAGAAATATGCCTTAGTACTTGATGCTGCCAGTCTTCTTGGAATTCAACTCTCAAAATTGGACAAGGGACAATCGTAGACAAGACGCATGACATTATAACCAATTGTAAGCAATTGTTCTCACAGCATTGCGGACAATTGTACGTAATAACTACAAATGGGTAATTTGATTGTTTATAGAAAGGGTAACAATGGAATGAATAAAAAAAATTAAACGTAACAACTCGTTAGTGGGGTTTGTAGATGAACCCCTGAATGTTTGGCACCTGAGATGTAAAGCATCTAGGAGTAACTGTCTAGGAGGAGTAACTGTCTAGGAGTAACTGTCTAGGAGGAGTAACTGTCTAGGCGGAGTAACTGTCTAGGAGGAGCAGGGTTGGAATGTAACGAAGTAAAAGTACTTTGTTACAATACTTGAGTAGTTATTTAAATTAATTGGCGTGTAACGAAGTAGAATTTTGACTAAATACTTTTTACTTGTAACGAAGTAGGTTTATCTAAAGTAACATGACTTTTTACTCCATTACTTTTATTTACTTCACAATATATTTTCGTTACTTTTTTTGCGAAACCGCTGCTGCCGGTGGTGCTCCACCGTCAACAACATTTCAAAAACTCTTCATAGTCGCCAGGCCAAAAGCTACTAATGTCATTCAATCGCATGCCAGTTCGCGATCATATTTGCATGTGTACCCCTTTTCGGGAAATCGACGCAACCACTGTTTTATATCTACATCAGTGAACGAAGTCTGCCAAATATTGGAATAGGTCAGGTCAAGGACGTTGACATGAAATGTCACTTCAAACACACAACGCTTGAACGCCATCTCAAACCACGATGCAAATGTCTCTGTTGCACCATATAAACTATTAATCAGTAAGTTTCCAATATGTATTATAAATATTAAAATTTGCAATTTAGACAATGTATTGATAATCCCCATACACTGACACAATTCTGATATTCGTGAGCGAACGCGCATCGTGGATCGAGAACGGATTTTCGCCCATTGTCGGCAACAGCTTTACCGGCTTACGCCAGCATTAAACAGCATTTTACTTTCACGAATAAAATTCATATTGAGATGTTTAATAAATTCATAATAATGATTACTCTACAGAACTAAACAGTAAAGAATTGATACTCTGCCAATTGGCAGCATCTTTTCCCAGCAATGGCTTCTTCAAGCTGACCCATAAATAATATCAGGGACAGGGACAGGGGCCCTGACAGGGCACTTTTAATTGCAATTAGCAACAGCATTCCTCTGTTGCACTGGTCTGTCTTCTGATCAATTCTAGCCCCAGCTGGTACCAGGTAACCAACACAGCTAGCTGCTAAAGCGTGTTGTTTCAATGTTTGTGTGAGCTGATAAGACATGTCTGGGAAGACATGAGAAGGTGGGGGTTCACAAGCCAGATGGCTTCATCAGCTAGGCATCAAATGTCTTTGTTAATTTTACTATGGGCAGTGCTAGGTTGTATTACCTCTGACCAGTTTCCCTGAGAGGCTACTACTACTACTACTGGACTGAGCCTCTACTTACTCAGATACAATCACACCTGCGTATACATATCCTGTTGTACAATCTAGCTCCTCCCATACCCCAGTGGAACAGGTCGATAAAAAGACAGATTGTGACTCATCATTAATTAAGTTCTGTATTTAACTGAAATTATTTGATGTTGTGAGCGCTCATCAAAGATAATGTAATTTTCAAAGCATCAAAGTGAGCACCGTGTTCAATGGTGGCAGACCGATTGACCAGCTAAGGCTGTCTGGGAGCACACTGTTATAGGCAGAGTGGTTGCAAAACAGTTGTCAGATGCAAGTTGTGCAATTTATATAATATTACTCATGATTTTGTTGTTATTTCTATGTGTTGTACTTTTACTTCTACTTTTACTTCAAGTACTTTTGAAAAGTAGTTTTACTTTTTACTCAAGTACTTAAAAAAAAAATAACATTTAACTTTTACTCAAGTAGTTTTTAGGGGAATTACTTTTACTCAAGTACAAAATTAAAGTAATTCAG
Source organism: Lamellibrachia satsuma (assembly GCA_033239005.1). Lineage (NCBI taxonomy): Eukaryota > Metazoa > Annelida > Polychaeta > Sabellida > Siboglinidae > Lamellibrachia > Lamellibrachia satsuma. The sequence continues at coordinate 2,542,250 of BSQZ01000020.1, read as the reverse complement.
TCAACCCTGAGGAGGAGTAACTGTCTATGAGGAGTAACTGTCTATGAGGAGTAACTGTCTATGAGGAGTAACTGTCTATGAGGAGTAACTGTCTATGAGGAGTTACTGTCTAGGAGGAGTTACTGTCTATGAGGAGTAACTGTCTATGAGGAGTAACTGTCTATGAGGAGTAACTGTCTATGAGGAGTTACTGTCTAGGAGGAGTTACTGTCTATGAGGAGTAACTGTCTAGGAGGAGTAACTGTCTAGGAGGAGTAACTGTCTAGGAGGAGTAACTGTCTAGGAGTAACTGTCTAGGAGGAGTAACTGTCTAGGAGTAACTGTCTAGGACGAGTAACTGTCTAGGAGTAACTGTCTAGGAGTAACTGTCTAGGAGTAATTGTCTAGGAGGAGTAACTGTCTAGGAGGAGTAACTGTCTAGGAGGAGTAACATAAGATACCTACAGTTGCTAGATTATAGTAAGTTAGGTACCCACCTGCCAGGCTCCATGAGGAACTCGCTGCCAGCATTTCTCTTGTGTCGCTGACTGGTGGTCAAGTCGAAGCCTCCCGCAGTCATCTTGATGCCTCTACCGACTCTGCCAATGGTAGCAGCACTAATATGTTAAAAGACAGAACTGACATATATCTGACAAAGGCAGGCGACGCGTTGGAAACATCGTAAACTCTCAATAAGTCGGTGGATTCCTTCTCTATCTGGGATTATAGTCTCAGGTGCTCGTTTTGTTAGATCTAGTTAAAATTGGGACATTCATTGCTACTACTAGCAAAATACCCATCTTCTGGAAGGGGTAACTTGGTAGTTCATTAGTGACAGTTATGGCTACAATATTTACAAACCTTTTGGATACACAACATTATCACAGAAATATCCATATATGCCTTGGTACTTGGTGATGCCAGTCTTCTTGGAATCTGTCGAAATTGCGACATAATACTGGCAGGTATAGTAATGTCTAGCAATGCTTTGCCCTTGTGTTGTGTAACTTGGGACAATCGTAGATAAGATGCATGACATTACGACCAGTTGTATGCAGTTGCTTTCATATCATTATGGACAATTGTACGTAATAGTTACAAAGGTAATTCAATTGTTCATAGAAAGGGCAACAGTGGGATGAATAAAAAAAATTAAGCTGTGACGACTCCTTAGTGGGGGTCGTAGATGTTTGACGCCTGAGATGAAAAGTTTCTAAGAGGAGTAACATAAGACACCTACAGTTGCTGGATTATAGTAAGAAGGTAGGTACCCACCTGCCAGGCTCCATGAGGTACTCGCCACCCACACTTCTCTTGCGTCGCCGACTGGTGGTCGTGTCGAAGCCTCCCGCGGACATCTTGATGCCTTCTGACGAGAGACTCACTGATCCACCATATTCACCAACACCGACCTGCTGTTCCGCACAAATCTCATCCTTTCCACCATCACTGCCAACACTGAAATCTACACAGAAATAAATGACATTAGTGACGGTACGTGATAGAATTATCATAAGTAATATCTACAGAAATCGATACCTGGTCTCAAAAAAATATATAGCCAACTCAGGATAAGTTGGATACAGAGAAAGACTAACATTGAAGTCAGAGATGAAGTAGGTCGATGTTCCATCAAGAGAAGAAATTTGGCTAATAACAGCCATTGGAAAAGAAGACCTGAGAGTCTGGAACTTATCAGCATAGAACTACCAGGAAAAAAACCGAAGAGGTAGAACGAAATGGGATGGATTGACGATATCAAGCATTGATCAGATGGTGGACTAGAGAGATTGCAAGGAGATGCCAATGGGCTAACTGAGGCAATGGTTACACTTCGTCATCATCATGACCAACTCATTGTGACAGTACTTAACAGTTACTTACACACACTGTCAATGTGTTCTTCCTCAGATGATTTTTCCCACTTGATGCCGACTGTGTCCTGGTGGGATGACTTCACTGCTGGTACATCCGCTGGTGCATTGCCAAATGTCTCAGTGTCCTCCATCTCCGTGGCAACGTTGTCTGCATTGGGTGACGTGGTCACAATGGTGACACCTGTGACAATCATGCACAGCTTGTGAACAGTGGACAAGCTTAGATTGGCCTGCCAGGCAGGTTGAAATGGTATCAAAAGATTCATGTGAGAGAAACAATGTCTGCGTCTGCAGTGTTTTCACTAGTCCAATTCTTACCTGTAACATGGAGGTTGGCAAAAACTGAGACATGTTATTTACCTATCGAGAAATTTAGTTGAATTCTCTGAATATTTCAACTGACTCACTCGGCCTTTCTGTTTCTGTTAATTAATTGGTAAACTTGGTATCATGCCAATGGTTGGTATGTATTCTATCAGCATGGGCACGACCCAGCATTTTTGTACTCTGGTAGTAGTAGTCGACTTTAATGAAACGGGCAGCTCTTTATTGAATTTTTTTAGTGCTTTAGTGTCTCTTTCTAAGTGTGGTTGAACGAGAGTGACATAGGCTCTTTCTTTCAGTATCTGGGGACATGATTTTAAATTCCTCCTCAAGAATGACATGGTAGCATTGGCTTTGTTGCATGTTTGGGAGACATGCTGATCAGGATAGTTTGTCAGTGACCGTCACCCCATCATACTCCACTTTATCAACCTGCTCTAGTAAATGGCTGGCAAGTGAATAGGTTCTAGATAATGTATTTCAACTTGAACTTCTGCCGATTCTCATTACATTGTACTTAGAGTGCATGCCCCAGTAATTTCCCCATTTTTAAAGTGTATTTAAGTCTGCTTGAAAGGCTGACTGGTCTGCCCATGCATACATTTGTCTGTATGATAATCATCTGCTAACAATCGGACACTGGATGTTACATGGTAAATGGTAAATCTTTTGGGTTACAAACAGCAGAGGGGCTAGGACAGTACCCTGGGTAACGCCTGACTCGACATTGACACAATCAGAGAAGGTTCCTTCTACAAGGACATGCTGAGTATGATGTTTCAGGAAGCTTGTTATCCAGGGATGGATGTTACCATTTATGACGTAGTCGTTGAGTTTAGGGGGGAGTTTGTTGTAAGGCACACTATCAAAAGCTTTAGAAGATCCACTTGGATCCTGTCATCTCTGAATTTCTGCAGGTCTGGTAGAGTTTTTTCCCGGACATGTAACGATATTAGCCTGTAATTGGCCGCTTCGCGAATACTGCCTTTCTTATATATCGGCGTAACGTCTGCCTTGCTCCAATCCAAGGGTACTTCACTTGTATTCAGTGACTGATTAAAGAAGAGAGTGAAAATTGGAGCAAGTTCCACTGCTAATTCTTTGAATGCATGACAGGAACTATTGTCTGGGCCAGAAGCTATAGAAGGGTTGATGTCAGAAAGTAGTTTCTTGACACCAACTGCATCGACATGCAGTTCACCTATGGATGTTTAGAATATTAGCCTTTATTGCACTGCCAGTGTGAACACCAACTGTCAGGGGAGATGGTCCAAAGTGGGACTTTATGTACCGCCAGAAGGGCCTGGTGTGTTCTCCTACGGACTCTGCGACAAAACCTGGGCCCGAGGTTATAAACCGTACTCAAACTCAAGCTCAAGTCTGTGCTCAAGTCTGAGATTTCATGCTCACCAGAGTTTTCATGCTCAACCGAGGTTATAAAACGTCTTGAGTACGTACTCAGCTGAGTACGAAACGACGCGGGTTTTTCAAATGCACAAGCGGCCAAGTGGAACTCTCTTTTTGAAAAAGATAACAAAGATACTTCCGCATATAAACAGTGGTGGACGAAGAATTTCGGCTGCAAGCGTCTCTTTTGCGGGAAAAAGCGCCGGAGAAAAATCAACCCATCACCAATATCACACGGTGTGTGGAAAGTCGAGCACGCAGTGAACGATTTAACAGACAGAACGAGACGAATCACAAGATAAAACTGCCTAAAAATTAAAAATAGCAAAAAGTAATACCTCACAGCCAGGCTAAGATTATGCCCCAACTAAGCGATTCGGCAGCCTAATTATGTTTGCCATGTTCATTTACGGCGTGGTAACTAGAACTTCTGGAAATGTACCGAGGAACACGATAAGTTGTGCTTTTTTAATGAATACAAGTGTTAATATAACATCAATTTCGTTACAAAAATATATTATATTTATGTTGTCAAAGGTAAACAATAATGACATTACCTAAATCCGTGGTTCATTATAATATTTTGTTTTAATATTTCATTAGAATGTCCACTGTTTCCATAATCTATACATGCGTGTAACAATACACATGTACTGGAAAGAGGAGTACAAAAATAAACATTTTGTGAGACAAAGGTTCAGTTTCATAGTTTTGATAATTCTATGTGTACTGAATATGTAAAAACTACTCTGTTCAGATCATGATGTACCTATGGCTATACACTTGAACTATAGTCTATACACTTGTCTGGTGGAACCATACGTCAGAGTCACGTAGAAGACTCTGTGTGGTACACAGTGATGTATTCAGATTGTTGCGCAGTGAACCCAGAAACTGAAGTATTTGTCAAAACTAAGAAATAGCGGTGTTAACAACTAATTTTGTTTGCCCCCTTAGCCTAGGCTTAGTTTTGACGTCAGGTGTCACATGTTTGTGTCACGGGAATTACCCACTGTTAGTAGTCTATAATTTTAGTCCAGCCTATCTTTTATATGGGTGTAGTATTACAGAGTAAAGTGATTGAAATTAATAGATGATATGCTAAAACGGATTTCATTGAATATCATAGAAAGGTTTGTATTACTCCTTAATGATTAATATTTGTATAGATAATAAAACAAATATAGTACTAATACAATATCAAACAGTAAAATGTAAACTGAAAGAGTAAGCTATGTTATCATTGATTTGTAGTGGTAATTCTTAATAATAATAATTATGATGAGAGTGCCCAAGCGAATATATTATTTGCACTTTTAATGTGCACACAATCTACTATATGGAATCATTATTTCCATAACATATATTATTTTATTTATCATAAATGAAGTTATATTTGAAATAGGTTACTGCACAAGACAATATATGCAGCATATGTTACTATCAGTATTATATTACATACGCCATGGGTATATGCACTACACATGTCGCTGTTTTCACTAACACCTTGCTTAGTTTAGTGTGGCATGCCTCTTAATCATTGTATAGCTATATTTGCCAGTACTTTATATTCCAGTCACATACTTTTCCCAAAGTTTGATGTTCTTCTTTGTCTTAGAAAAGTCGTGATATCTTTGTATCTATTATTTGGAAAATTTGCATTTACTATAAATTATAGGAAAGGTGTAAACACTATATTAGAGCTGTAGTTTGTCACCTGCACTAGTTCGTTCTTAGATTTCCTGCGGCATTGGAGTAGTAAGGCTAGAACAGCATTATGTTTAACATCTATAACCTACAATTTTACTTTTTGCGGTAGCCTAAATATAGACATATGGAAGGTTTTTCTTACATATTGTTCAATTTGAACAATCTCTTAAAAAAACTCAACAACACAAGTGTTACATTATCCTGGATGTGTGTGTTGCATATTTTGCATGTATATTCTACTTCCAAAGGGCACCCACTATGTGAAGTCCTACCCCTAGGCTATAGCTGCCTTGGCCTGGGATAACAATTTTTTTATGTTTCATATACATACATCCTTCGCCCTGGCCTGGGGTCGGGCTGCATGAATAATATAAATATAGCATGGTATGTAAGCTTAATCCAGTTGATATAATATTTAGATTAGCTATATTATGTTATAAACACATAATTATATATTATTTGCTATATTCCCAACTCAAAACTGGCGAAATGTTTTAAATCACTGCCTAATTCTTTACAGTGACAAAATGAAGTGGCTGTATTGCCATGGCATGGGCATGGCCATGACATTGGCAGTTCACGGAATAATTTTATTTTGCAGCACACATACACTTCGCATATATCGTATTGGTATGCCTTAATGTCCAGTATGGCATGTTATAAATCGTTCAACTAAACCACATAGTTTTAATTTCTATAGACACATTTCGTGTGAATCATGACTCTGACTCGGCAGTTGAAATATAATGTCGTCGTCCTGCAGCAGCTGTAAATGAATGGTCCCCGTCGCCAAAAAAGCCGCAACTAAAAGTAAACTATCACTTGTTTTGCGGTGTCTGTCGCTGCTGCGGTTACATTTGGCAAATGTTCGTTAAATAGTGCAGTTTGAGCCATCAAACAAAATCTTTCACAAATGTCGTATTCCATCAGGTCTTCATACGGATAAAACTCGGAAGTAGGCGGCCTGGACCCTAAAATCGGACAGCTTATCTTCTCAAAACGGACGAACTTTCAACGACTTCAATAAATTTATGCGTGAGCTGCCATTTTTATTTATGTTGTGCATGGTCTTGAGCATACTCAGGATTTCAGCATTTCGTGCTCAACGCTGAGCACGATTTCGTGCTCAAGATGTTTTATAACCTCGCCTGAGTTTGAGCATAGTGTGAAAGCGAGGCTTGAGCATGAAACCGTGCTCAATTGAGTTGAGTACGGTTTATAACCTCGGGCCCAGATTGATGTAGCTCCAATGGGTTTTCCATATCTCTTGGGCAACAGATCTTTTGAATTTTAGCCAGTCCTGGTGTTACGTGATGTCCTCTTACTTGGGACGGACTCACTGCTGACTGAAGAGATGTGGGTTTTAATTGCATTCCAATTTTTCATTTGCTGACCTCTTAATGTGATCTTGTGTATACTTAGAAATGAAGGATGATGTTAATTCTTTCATTTTATACCAGTCTGCCTTTGAGAATAGGTGAATTTGTTGTGATGATTTTTTTGTGTGAATTCTGATCTAATATTCGAGTCAGTAAGAATAATTTCGTGATCTGAGATACATGGAATGGAATCGGATTGTTTAGTTAGAGCTTGTAAAATTTTTCCCTCTCGAGTTGGAGCACAATGTGTTAAGTTTAAATGATGTTCTTCCAGGATTTGAATGACCTTGTCATTGACAGCTTTGTTGCTGGTGCGAGGTGTTACTTGTAAGGTTTTCCAATTTATGTTCCAAACATACGTCCCCCCCAGTATGATCACTGGGGTTTTGGAGTACTTGGGTGACAGGCTGTTGAGGGCCTTTTCTAGTTCGTCTAGTGGCTGAGCTGTTGGGTGGTCTTTGACAATTCTCAATAAACATTAGGTCAGCAATGTCAGACAACGAATGTGTTGTTTGTTTTGCGGTGCCGCCGGCATCAATCGCAGATGCTGTCTTTGCTTCGGCGGTACATTAGATATCTCTTCGTAGTTGCATAGCAAAAGGTGTTGTAAATAAGAAACTGAAAGAATTACATTGATACCTAAATTATTGGAGGAGTTATAGTGTTTCCAAACTATGCTATGTTTAGCCAAACTGAAATTAATACCAGTATAAGGTATCGTAGCGATACGAAACCTAACCCTGTACATTCCAGTCTTTTAACCACACCTCAAATTAAGCAAGTCCTCTTTCTCGAGCAATATTTCTCAGAAACAACTCATACCAATACAAGTTGAACCTCACCTTCCGATGAGTTGGTTGTAGTTAGTCCCGCACCGTTGACACACATCAACGTCACATAGTAGGTGTGGTTCTCAAATAGCAAGCCTTCTAGCGAAGTGTTGCTCACAAACGATTCAGTTCCGATGTTGACAAAGGGCTGCACATCAGTGCCCCCTGGTGAGCTGCCAATAGCCCACCATGCATCGATGACCTACAAGTTGTATGTCAGTGTCCATGAATTAAAGCCAATCAAATTAGGTGTTATCTGTCATTTTAAAAACCATCAACTTAAGTTGACATTTATATTAGGTTGTTGAATGGGTTGTTGTAGATAAAGACCACTGGCTCTGTGAGTCCAGGACAGGTTTTTCTATTTCCCTGATCTTTTACTGGCATAGACACCAGGTACAAGGGACCCACGGCTTTTGGTGCCTCTTCCAAAAGACACAGGAATGTGAAAGAAATTGGCCAAGTTTCTAAATGACAATAGGTGGACTCAAACCATGGTCTTCTTGATTGACAGTTCACTGAGCTACCACGCCGCACAGAAATAAATAACATGTTTAGGGTTTGGCAGATGTCATCGTTGCAATATATCCTGCACTCATACAAAACAGATTAATACAATTTGGAACATTCAACTTTACAAAAGATGATAAAGTAATACTAATGCTTTGCGCAGATGCACAAAAGCAGAGCATCTTTTTCTATTTATTACCTCACTCTCCTCGTCTACAGCTTCGTAATACACAGCCATGGATGTATTTCCTCCCTGGAAGCTCGAGGGCTCCGATGAACTCCACGATAAGTCAACATGGTATATCATCTGAATAACTGGTGGCGTCGTATCGATGTAGACCCCGGCTGAAGATGCCTGCACAGAGCGACCAGACCCAGTGACAGCCTTCACCGTTAAGTAGTAAGGCTGTAGTACAGTCTCGTTGCCGTTCATCACCGTCTGTTGTGGCTCCAGCGCAAGGCCGCTGATGTTGAAGTGGATGACTTGTGTCTTGTCAGCATTGCACGACTCACTGCAGATGAATTCATCGCATGTGTGCTGGCACGGAATGCACGGATGGGCAATCTGAAACAAGGTGCATTAATGTATTAGTCAACAAATTAACCATATGACCAGTATGACATGTTGTGAAACAAATCAAATGTACATTTGTGGTTACACACGTATAAATGTAAGTTTTTTCATAGCGTTGCATCTGGTTCTTACGAGAACTCAAAGTGCTTTACACTTCACACCTTGGCAGACACGTTCATTCCAACTCCAACTTTACTTGTCTGAGAAGCATTCAGCCACACAGCTTGGTCGGACTGTATTAGTGGTGCACATTATAGTACTTACTAATCTATGCTAATTTGATATAAAATACAATTGTAACAAACTACTTCTTCCTTGCTAGCAATGGATCGCTGCCAAGGCAGGCAAAGTCCGCACATGCAAGGGAAACCCCTGGCATTTGCAATAATTTTATGGACGCCTGTTGGATGATTCACATTTAATGGCGTCAGTATCTTGGGGAATACCAGAGGAAGTACAAAGATGGCGGACAAAGTAGAGTTCGACAATGTTTGAAGCATGTTATGCCAATTTACTGACAATCCGACTGACAATAGAATGTGCCAAGACATTCTGATTAATGTGATATTTGGCTGTGAAAGTGAACCTTGGTCTCTTCAATTTGGAGTGAGTTGAGAACGACATAAATTTTTGTCCATACCAGGACTGGGACAGTGTCAGTGGGAATGGTCGCAAAACATCAGCATCAACCATAATGTTACTTTCAACGATTGTAACTGTTTCGCAAATAAAATTCACACTGAAATGTTTATTAAATTCATTACTTTGTTCTATTGGTCTGCTTGTTATAAAAATGAATGATAATATTTGGTACGGTTTGCATTTATTAAATAATTATTAATTTTTATTCTAATTTAAAGCAGTGTCTGTTTTAGTTTTTAACACAAAACTGCTTTATTACGTATACTTATAATTTATACATTTTTATGGGGCCTGTTCAAACACACATGGGCTGATTCAAAATAAAACTGGGCCAGTAAAAAAAAAATCTGGGCCAGTTAAAAGAAATCTGGACCAGTTCCTATTTTTATAATTTCAGACACTGACATATATCCACCACTGTTCATAGGTACTCATTTATATAGCTCAGTGAACTAAGGCAATTTGGAATGAAAAAAATTCCCCAAGTTTCGATAAAGGCATGAATATGAATGATAAGGCAATATATGTCATGATACTGTATAAACCAATGAATGAAACTAAGGTGGGCCAAGTAACATGTCCTGACTTTCTGGTATGTCTGTATGTCATCTGCATCAGCTGTTGTTCCAACGGCTGCCAGGAACTCAACCACTGGATATGCGCCTCCTTGGAATGGATCTCCAAATCGACACAATTCACTCGATGCAGGCGGGAATCTGTGTGACGAGGAAATAAAATGTTATTTAGTGTTTGTTACAACTATTATTATTATAGCCATATCATAATAATGTAGTTAAATATATTGTAATATACTAGTTTAGGTGACATGTGGTCAGTGGCATATCAAATCCTTAGGTTCCAGTGCGAGGTTACACCACAAGTGTTCAAGAATCATCTAGGCAAAGAAGATTAATTACAGCAATGCTTTGCTGAGATGCACAAAAAACAGTAGTTTTGTCTGTTATTTTATTATGTTGCTCCATTTGTCTACATCTTTGTAATACATGGCTATGGAGATGTGGGGGTTGATCCAAATTAAGTTGTGTGCTATCTGCTGTACATGAATTCATTCATTCAATTGTGTCCTCGTGCGATGTATAGTTGGGAGAATTGACTGAGCCATGTCAGGAACACTTCTGCTGTGAGTCGTGTGGTTAAGAGACAGAGACCACAGAAGGTTACACATTTACCCCATGTGTGGGGTCTTTTACTTCCTGGCAGACACCAGGTAGAAAGGACCTATAGCTTTTAGTGTCTTCTAAAAGACACTGGCAAATTGATAATGTTGTAACTGCCCAAGTACTGCGCGTCACTATATACATGTACACGAATGTTATGATGGGACATACTGCAAGTCCTGGAAGTGTGCAGTTGTCTTAGGCAGATAGAAGACATCCTCCAGTGGCGCCACCCAACCGTGACGGTTGTAGACACCAAGAGTCAACTGCGTGTGACTGGAGACACTCGTGGTGCCTCCTAGGAGCACTCGCTGTTTGTCATCAACATATAACTTCAACTCCCAGTTGACCTGCAAAGACAATCAGAATATGACAATCACAAAGACACATTACACAAGCAGATATACACACACACACACACACACACACACACACACACACACACACACACACACACACACACACACACACACACACACACACACACACACACACACACACACACACACACACACACACACACACACACACACACACACACACACACACACACACACACACACACACACACACACACACACACACACACACACACACACACACACACACACACACACACACACACACACACACACACACACACACACACACACACACACACACACACACACACACACACACACACACACACACACACACACACACACACACACACACACACACACACACACACACACACACACACACACACACACACACACACACACACACACACACACACACACACACACACACACACACACACACACACACACACACACACACACACACACACACACACACACACACACACACACACACACACACACACACACACACACACACACACACACACACACACACACACACACACACACACACACACACACACACACACACACACACACACACACACACACACACACACACACACACACACACACACACACACACACACACACACACACACACACACACACACACACACACACACACACACACACACACACACACACACACACACACACACACACACACACACACACACACACACACACACACACACACACACACACACACACACACACACACACACACACACACACACACACACACACACACACACACACACACACACACACACACACACACACACACACACACACACACACACACACACACACACACACACACACACACACACACACACACACACACACACACACACACACACACACACACACACACACACACACACACACACACACACACACACACACACACACACACACACACACACACACACACACACACACACACACACACACACACACACACACACACACACACACACACACACACACACACACACACACACACACACACACACACACACACACACACACACACACACACACACACACACACACACACACACACACACACACACACACACACACACACACACACACACACACACACACACACACACACACACACACACACACACACACACACACACACACACACACACATTAGTGGTAGCTTTTATGACATACTCAGGTAGTTGGTCAATAACATGAAAGCAGCATATGTTGACATATCCAGCAGTGACTGGCTTGTTATCATCTCTGGGTCAAATGTCTTCACTCTTATTAATAATAATTAACTTCTATGAAACCTGAGCTCAGAATGTCTCGGACACTAACAATGTCACTTACCTCATCAACCATGTCTTCGTCTTCATTGACTGTCAACTTGTATGCATGAGAGGTCGCAGCAGGGTCAAAGTCTAATTCGATGATGGTGTGAGAACTTTTATTTGATTTTGAGGACCACAGCACCATCCAGTTGGACGACTTTCCTTTGTATGATGCACCTGAAAACATTGTATTTAATTGTAATACTTTACAGCTTTCAATTATGTTTTTAATTTGTATTAAATTGCTATGGTTCTCCGACTAAACACATCACATAGAGTTGTTGGTATGTTTCAGTACACCACTATCAACTGAATTACTGAAATGTTTGTACACCTTATAAATAGTAATAAATTTATTTTTATATAGTTTTCCTGAAAGCTCAATGTGTGTTACATAAATGCAATGGCACGTTACCCATTTTAGAGCTCACATTCCTATTATTGTTGTCCACAAAGTGGCTGCATGATAAGCAGTCTACTTTCCAATAATAAATGTCATCATTCGGCCTATTTCAATTCTCTCTAACAGTTACATTGGACTTGTGTTGCTCGTTGCATAAATACCGTGTCAAACATGATTAGATTGTATGATGGATTCTGTGGAGTTTGAGACCTCCTCTATACCATTCTGTATTACTGGGATTTGTTACCACCATTCTGTGTCAATACTATTGGACTCTGATGGGTTCTGTTGTGTCACATACTCACTTGGAAATATCTGGAAGCCGAACGCTCTCCTCTCGTGCAGTTCAACTTCAGGGACCTGGGATGAAGTGTCTCCAGGAAGATCCCTACTAATGACCTTCATTCCATTGCTGCGCAAGCCACTGTCGGCCAGCCTGGCTGTATCGCCATCAAACAACACCGGGGTGTAGTCAGCAAACACCCCCTTGGGGCCGTCGAAGAACACAACAGATGTGACAGCTCGAAGAGAACCTCCGGCAGCCTGGATGTTGAACTGTGGAAAGAAACAACTATGATACTACCAATGAAGGCCAATATATTTGGCAAGTTTTTTCGAGGGACAACTATATTTTTTGTGAGGTAAAACTAGGTCAAAATTCACATTCCAAAAAACGAGAAGGTCGATTCATTCAAAGGTCCACCATATATTAGCAATGCCCTCTTCAAATGACATTTTGGTTATGGCGTGCCCTGAGAAAAAGTTGAGTTACTGCAATTGCTTTCATTAACATTTAAATATGCACCACTGCATCTTGAGTAAAACATCTCATTACATCTGCTGCCTTATATTAGTGACCATTCTTTTATATTTTTAATCACTGTGCGTTATGGGAAAATGTCCCAAATCGCTTAAATTCTGATGAGCAAAGAAATCTTGTTATACTGTAGTTCTGGTGACAACTTGGAAATAAATGAGAGTATGCAACCATGGTTGCATACAGTGGTCAGTGGCAACCATGGTTGCATACAGGATTTTATGCTAGCAAACCTGGGTGACTGACTAAGCGCTCCCGTGACATCGCTAAACCAATCAGAGCGCAGCAGTCATTCAAATGACGCAGTTTGAAATTAAGCAGCTTCACTCCGAATGTTCGATATATGCGGAGTAGACCTGCTTTCTCGGTTGAACAAGTTTTCAATTCGTTTGTGATCGTTTCGTTATATTGTTTATCTGATTGTTGATCGTTCGACTTTTTGATGAATTCACTACCATTTGCTACGAAGTCTCTGCCGCAGGATTACCAGTTGAGTATCGCATTTCTGTTGTCTTTGTCGTGTTCGCCATTTTGTCTTGCCTCGTTCGTGCTGTGTGTAATTTCCTCCAACTGACTTGATGTCATGTTAAAGTTTTAGTTTTGGGTCATAGTCATGTTTATTGGCTAGGCGCATTTGCTGGGTCGGCATCCCCCTCGGGCTTGTTTGCTGATTTCGCCGTTCGGGGTCACGCTTGCGATGTCCGTTATCTGGGCCTCCGCATATTGGTGGAGTGTTCACAGGTTTCAGTGAACGGTGGCGTTATGGCCCCACCTTTTAGTTTACTAAAATATATAGAGTAGGAATTTTAGCAAGTAGCGTAGTCCAGTGATGCAGTATATGCAAATAGGTATTGTGTCGAGTATTGTCAGTGTTGGGTTAATGTTTTAATGTGCTGGTGACGATGCCATGAATTGTCTTGTGTTGTAGGAATATTACTACATGTACTGTATTGCTATGTCGAAATGTGGGCTCTGGGAGCATTGTGTCCAGGCGGCTTTGTATGAGGCTCAGCCACAGGCTTGGCATATGTTACAGGGTCCACATTTCATGCTCTTAATCGGAATAATATGCCATTAGGCATAATCTTAATAAACGTCATTCATTTGGCCTTTTCATATATTTACATCTGGCTTGCATTGTTGATTGCATAAATGAGAGTGTGCAACCACGGTTGCATACAGGATTTTATGCTAGCAACAGCGCGAGCAGGAAGGGTCAATAGGTTAATCATGCTAATTTATGCTAATTTAATGGTAGGCAAAGAAACCTGGGTGACTGACTAAGCGCTCCTATGACACCGCTAAACCAATCAGAGTGCAGCAGTCATTCGAATGACGCAGTTTAAAATTAAGCAGCTTCACTCCGAATGTTCGATACATGCGAAGGTTACGTTAATGTTACTGCTATGTCGAAGTGTGGGCTCTGGGAGCATTGTGTCCAGGTGGCTTTGTATGAGACTCATCCACAGGCTTGGCATATGTTACAGGGTCCACATTTCATGCTCATAATCGGAATAATATGCCATTGGGCATACCCTTAATAAATGTCATTCATTTGGCCTTTTCATATCTTTACATCTGGCTTGCGTTGTTGATTGCATAAAATAATTGTTGTCTGAATGAATATTGATAATGTGTGGCAGGAGGTAGACTTACCAAGTATGTGCCTCCTTTCTCAATATCAGAGTCAATCTGAATGGCTCCTGATAACATCTGGGCTGTCTTCACATCTCGACGCAGTGTCACCCCAAGACCAGCACTACCGTAGGAGAGCTAAGAACATATGCAAGAAAGCAAAAGTAGTATACCAAGAACATCCACATAATTTATAAGTAAACAGTACTCGTTTGCATTATGACATAAGGGTTTGACTAAGGTATTGTCACATTATTATAATGATAACCAGCTTAGGTGTGAAATTTGACATTGTTTTACCTCTCAATAAACAATAAAACAATGTAACATTCCACATTGGAACTGGAACATCAATCCATTCGTACAGCTCAGAAAAAACATTAAGCCTACAAACTAATCAAAATGACAATATATAAGACTTCTATTGCGCTAAAATCCTTGAGAGACCCAAGCTCGGCAGCACACCAAAACAACAGGGGTTAAGTAATTCGTAATCGATAAGCAGTTCCAGTTGTAAACAGTTGGACTGGTATGTTGGGGAGCTATGGAGGATAAGCAAGTTAAAACAGGTGGGTTTTTAGTTTACGGTGAAATGTTGTTATATTTCCTACAGACTTAACACTAACAGGGAGCAAGTTCCACAGAGTCGGTGCAGCAACTGAAAAAGCTCTAGTTCCGACATTTGTCTTAACACTGGGAACAAAAAGTAGATTAGAATTAGAAGATCGAAGCTGTATGGGCTGTCTTGCAGAAGTGAGCAGTGAATGAAGGTTGCATACAGGATTTTATGCTAGCAACAGCGTGAGCAGGGCACGGAACGGTCAATAGGTTATTCATGCTAATTTATGCTAATTTATGAGCATGCCTGGAAGAACTTGGTAACCTTTTATGGTTCGATAGGTGTTCCGTTGTTTGCCAGTTTCAGTTCATATGATCTTGCTGTTTATTGCGCATCTATTTGCATTAGGTTTGGCTCCGTCATCCATTGTGTCTACAGTTTCAGCTGTGGCTTATTTCCACAAGGTTAATGGGTTTCCTGACCCTTCTAATGCATTTATTGTTAATAAGTTGTTAGCCAGAGCACGTTAATGTGGTCGTCGTTCCTGATGTCCACTTGCCTGTCACTCTTCCTATTCTTTCACGTTTGGTAGTTGCCATGCCCACCGTTTTCTCGTCACATAACAAGTGTCTGATACTTCAAGCAATGATGGTCCTTGCCTTCAAGGCGTATTTATGGGTGGGGGAGATGAAACCTCGGTCACGCCGTATGGTACGTGGGTGTTTGAGTTTGGGTGATGTGTTGTTGTCTGGCGATCTCGTCACCTTATCGTTCCGACGATTTAAGCAGTGCTCAGCAAAGTCCCCAATCCCTGCAAGTCACCGGTGAGGGCATACCAGGCATGGAGATTTACCCAGCTCGTTTCTTACGGGAATTTTTGATTGTCAGTGGTGCTGTACCAGCGCCACTGTTCACATACCCTGATGGTTTACCAATGTAACGTGTTGAATTTGATGCATCACTGAAGCAGCTGCTGCACTTCTGTGGGTATGACACCAGTGCGTTTAAGGGCCACAGTTTCCACATTGGGGCGGCAACTGCAGCAGCCTTGAGAGGAGATCCTGATGCGCAGAAAAGGGCGACAGGCAGGTGGACTTCAGACGCATTAAAAAAAATATATTAGATTCTCTTGATTTGTCAATTGCGACTTGTAATGGGATGGCATATTGGTGGGGTGTTCACAGGTTTTGGTGAACGGTGGCGTTATGGCCCCACCTTTTAGGTAACTAAAATATATAGAGTAGGAATTTTAGCAAGTAGTGTAGTCCGGTGCTGCAGTATAGGCAAATAGGCATTGTGTCCAGTATTGTCGGTGTTGGGTTAATGTTTTAATGTGCTGGTGACGATGCCATGAATTGTCTTGTGTTGCAGGAATATTACTACATGTACTGTATTGCTATGTCGAAATGTGGGCTCTGGGAGCATTGTGTCCAGGCGGCTTTGTATGAGGCTCAGCCACAGGCTGGGCATGTGTTACAGGGTCCACATTTCATGCTCTTAATCGGAATAATATGCCATTGGGCATACCCTTAATAAACGTCGGCTTTGTATGAGGCTCAGCCACAGGCTTGGCATATGTTACAGGGTCCACATTTCATGCTCTTAATCAGAATAATATGCCATTGGGCATACCCTTAATAAACGTCATTCATTTGGCCTTTTAATATCTTTACATCTGGCTTGCGTTGTTGATTGCATAAATGTAAATATGCTGGTTGCTTGGATGAAAGTGCTTGATACGTAATTGTACAGATCTTTCAAATAATGTGATATATCGGACAGGGAGCCAATGTGATATCAGACAGGGAGCCAATGTGATATCGGACAGGGAGCCAATGTGATATCGGACAGGGAGCCAACGCAATGATTTAAGAAGTTGTAATGAATGAGAGAAAAGAGGAGACTGGGTAACTACCCTTGCCAAACAATTTTGCACATGTTGAAGTTTCAAGATGTCCTTGAGAGCAATATTATGATAAAGGGAATTGCAATGATCAAGTCTACTGCTAACAAGAACAGTTGCAATAGTTTTGGAAACAGCAAGACATATACTGACGAGGAGATCAGATTGAAATTTTTAAGATATTGAATTGGTATGAAAATATTGATAGAAATAAGTTTTTCTTACTCAAGGAAGATAGCAGAACTAGAGGACATGAGGTAAAATTAGTAAAGGATCAGTGTAGATTGGATATGAGGAAGTACTCGTTCTCACAGAGGACAATAAATGAATGGAACAAATTGTCTATGGATTGTATAGCTGCTAGCAGCGTGAATGTGTTTTAAAACAGGGTTGACACATATCTCAGGAGGGCGGGTTACACGTAGATGAACATTGTTGGACTCTTGATAAGCCAATGGCTTCCTTGTCCACTTGCCATCTGGTCCTTTGGTTTGGATGGCAAATCTTGTTAAATCTTGAATACAGATGAAGGTCATGAATATGATAAAAGCAGCAAAGACAAGTTTGTGAAATACGCTGTCTAAAATTTAAATTATTATTAAAGGCGATTGCTAAATTCCGAGCTGAGATGGCTGGTGTGAAATTCTGGCTCAGCATAGGTGCTGGGAAAAAACAATCAAGTTTAATACGCTGCTTTTGTCCGTTTTATTTGCATTTAGCTTTAATTTCTTGTTAGTCATCCAGTTGAATACATTCTGGAGACAATCCTGGAGTTGGTTCAAGGAAAAAATTAGCCAAGGAAAGGTAAATATGTGCATCATCTGCATATAGGTGGTGATCCAAGTTATGTGTTTGAATAACGGAGCTGAGTGGAGTAGTGAATGAGCAAGTGTGAAATCGTTAAAACAACACCATAGCGCATCAATGTTGGTGAACCTATTTACAAGTCAACAAACTTACCATGAAGTCTTGGAAGATAACACCATCTTGTTTCACTTTTTGCAGTCCACGCAGGTATTTGTGGACAAGTGGCGTCCAGTGTTGATCTGGACTGGACATCGAGTAAGTTCTTTGTGGACATGCTGCCCTGGTTGACGATGGTAGGTAGAGAAGTACTCCTGTCGTAGGCGAAAACAAACAAGGCATAATAAAAAAGCTACATTAACATGATAGTGCAATTAGTATGCATGTGGGTATATTTTTGCCAATCTTATTTATCTAAGACACAGTAATTACTTTTGGCCACCATGATGTTCTAGCTCTATGTCACATAACAGCTGGTTGAAATGTCAGTATATGTTTAATTTTATGTGTTTATGCTGGATATTGAAGCATAATTTAATATCCCTTTTTGATTCTAAATTAAACTGAGTGAAGTGTTTTCATATACTTAATGGGACTATTGCCTCATGTATGCATGCGTGCATGTGTGCCCTACATGTCAAGTTTCCCAGAATTTCCAGGAGACTCCCGGATATCTATCAAATCTCCTGGTCTCCCACATGGGAGAACAAATCTCCCAGGTTTCTAATGAAACCAAAAATATTTTTGTGTGGCCACAGTTAACAAAAGATCGTCAATCCCTTCTTATGCAACAACAACAACAGCAGGAGTTATTTAAATAAATTTTTTTTCAGATTGGACAATGGAGGCTTGGCTAAACAGTATCCTTGTGCCTTGCATGTTGCATTGTCTAAAATATGCATTTAACACACGATCCTCCATTATCGCTCATCGATTGTTAATTATCTATTTAAATAATACCAATCAATACATCTCCATTTTATACGAGGTCTATTTAATTAATATATGTTTGCTAATTGTCACAATCGGAGCACACAATGAATGAAAAAACGTATTTTTAAATTGGTGTCACAAATAAAAAATGCCTCCATCTCAAATGCCTTCATCATTCAGGATCACAAACTTTGAAGAAACAAAAATGCTTCAGTTCTAGACCTGCCATTAAATATTATGTTAATTGCAAGTGTAATAAAATATATAGGCTACTGCCAGTCAGGTAAGGGATTTTTGTTGTACGGTAATATATTTCAGGAGTAGAACAAATTATTAGTCAAGACCATCTCAGTAATAAACATTTTAGTTTATAATTACAAGTCCACAAGGAAATGTTCTACTGCCCAATGTTTATATTAACATGTCAGTGTACCATTTAATAGGGAAATAGTGGGAACTAAAACTGATCTAGTGTAATTTTTATGCGTGGCGGAGGATGTGAAATACTCAAATTTTTGCACAATTCTCTTATACATTAAGACCCTCTAATTTACACACAAATATCCGAGACCCCGAGACCCTTCAAATTACGCAAAAATCTCCTGTATTTGCATTTCTGAAACTTATGGTGTGTACGTGCACTAATTTTGCTTTAGTTCAGCAGTTCTCTATATGAATATTCTAAGCAACATAATAATATTGCGTCATACCGTGCATGTCTGTAGAATTCTGGTAAGCTATGCCTGTTCTGAAGTTGCCTCCATGTTTTACAGAGCCCACAGTGAGTGGAGCAACATCGAGCAGAACAGGTCGACTGATGGCGGATCGCACAAGGTCTGCACCATTTGTCACTTGAAGCTCAACATAGTAGACACTCGACTCCTTGGGTGAAAGCAACATCAAATTATATATGAACAGTCTTGCTCATTGAAGTAAGACCACTACTAATAAATGTTTGTGTCCAACGATGAATATGTTGCTTGCATTTTCATTCAAAACATAGGGCTAGTTGATGCACCAATAATGCTAGTTTGTGCTTAATAGCTGTTAAAAAAAGCCTACTAATCATTTGTTTGAGAAACCCATAAGTGGTCATATTTCAATGAGCAAGACTGTATATGTTGGGGACATGCAGTGACATAATTGCCAGGTGTGCATCTGTGCTGATTGGATGGGTGTGTCACATTTGTGAATCTGGCATGTCACATTTGTGAATCAGATGTTACATTAGCAAATCAAATGTGTCACATTCGTGAATCAGGTGTTACATTTGTGCATCAGGTGTGTTCCATTTGTGAATCGAGTGTGTTCCATTTGTAAATCGAGTGTGTTCCATTTGTGAATCAGATGTGTTATATTTGCCTTGTTTTCAATATGCATTTGAAATATATCTACATAAATTTTTTTTATCTGAACAAGTCAACAAATTCCAACACTGACGATGTAGTTAGAGCACATACTTGAAGATGGATGTGTGCGAATGTGTAGGATGTTGAATTAGCTGGCAGTGCAGTCCAACCAACAACAGTTGTCATGTTCTCTGCACTCCCAGCAATGCAGGAATCTGCTCCATTCAACAGTCGCACTTGGAAGTTCTTGATGCCACTCTCCAGATCGCCAAAGTCAGTCCACCATATGGTCACGGCATCACTGCTTGGAGAGTACAGCACCTTCTGTATGGACAGATATAATAATAAGTTTACTTTATTTGTAACCGTAGAGTTTGAATATTATACGTAAGTACATATTAAAAATGCATAAAACACTGAATAAAATAAAATAATAGAGCATAAAATTGCAGATAAAAAATAAATTAAATAAAACTAGGCCTATATCTGTTTAATGATATACTGTATAAAAAAAGCGTAGGTGCATTTTGAAACAGACAATATGTTAATGTAAAATTATCACTACCACTCAGTTATTTACAAGTAAGACACAGATTTATTAAATAAATTTTTAATTAATGCCTGTGGTAAAGTGTATTAGATTTAAAATTTCTTAAATATGACAGAATAAATACTATAGTAACAGAGTATCACATTCATAGTTATTCATAGTCTTATCTGCCAGAATGTGTTTTAATAAACTACAACCGTTTCATATAATTTGACCGTTGATTGTTTACTTTCAATGTTTTGACTCGAATATCATGTTTGTATTACCGCTGATCTATATTCATAGAGAGATAACAATCAAATTGATTTTTAAAGAGTTTACTTAATTAAAACACATTTGGAGATAGATATAGTTTATAACATGACTTTACATTAAACTTTAAATAGCTACAACAGTGTTAAGAATAAATTTTTTGTCACTATGTCTCACCAAGTCATATTCAGGTCCAACGCCAATATGACCATTCTGTGGGGGAGTCGTATCCACGGTTACAACACCAGATGTCTCCACGCATCCGCCACTCTCGTCCACTGCTATTACAAGCACGTGGTAGGTTTCACCTTGCACAAGTTTGAGACCACCTTGTATGACGGACGTATCTAGATTGACACTGGTCAATGGGTGGACGTCAAACAGGTGGCTATAGTTGGTGTTCTGGACAACTGACCCATTGGCTTCATGCTTCAGCTGTGTAAACATATTTAATCCTTAATAGTAATAGTTATTATATGATATGTCATATCATTGTAAAGACATTACAATACACAGAATTGCAATGGACTTAAGAGTTTAGTAGTTTGGAAAACCTCTTAAAAGGAACAACTTTAAAATCCCCGTTCTGCCCTGCACCATTGGTCGCCCTCCCCGATACACACGGATATAAGGAACAATGGATATGTGGAACAATTTGGCTAAGTGCCAACATGTTCCATATAACGCGAGTCCCTTGCATGTTCTTTGTAAACTGTCAGCACTGAGTGCATTATATAAACTTGTATATACGTTTTGTATTAATAAAGCTAAGCTAGTTTGCCTTATTTAAATGTTGAGCAAAGCAAAATTTCTGTGTTGTGTATTTGATTCTCTTTCATGGGTGATGTGACCTTCGGTGGTCAGGCAATGAAACAGTCACGGTTAACTTACTCATGCAAGCCACTGGCAACAGGCTTCTGCATAGTCTGTGTGGCTGTGTTATTGCTTACAGAATGCTGGTCCTTTTTTAACACAACAAACATCTGAAAAAGATCATTATTTTATAATCTGCCTGGAATGAATATGTGTCTGGATATTGTGATTATGTAGAGTAAAGCACATACAAGTGAACCACACGTCAGGGATGTCAACGCTGCATCTACCGTGCCCATTCCCCATTGGTAGAACTTGACAGGAAGCAAGAACTTGAAACCACTCCATGAAAATGACAGCTCAGTGGCAGATGAAGAATACCTGGAAACAAACATACAGTTTACACTATCGTGATCATTGTGCTGAATGTGAAATAAGATAGCAATAGATTCCAGACTCTCAGATACATTGACATACCAGATGCTCACTCGGCACTTGCAAAAACAATAACTAGGAAATGTATGTTTTTGTATGTTATTCATAGGTTCTTAGCATCTGCCCTCCTAAAATTTACTGACTACTTTTTCGGGTTATTGAAATTACAGCATGATAGATTTACACTGGTTTTCATCAACGTCAAATTCTGGACACAATCTTGTGACAAAACAAAGTAGAGGCAGATTAGGCAGTAAAATGGTGGGTTGTGATGAATAGATCAACATCAATACTATTTCATTTAAGTTAACATTGTTAACTGTATCAACCAATTATAACATCTTGTGGTCTGTCAATGGCAAAACTAATTCTTTGGGTCTTTGTTCTCAGGATGAATCAGAGACTTACTTGGCGAGCTCCAGTGTTCCAGTTGAGACGACACTGCTGCCATACCCGACTTTGATGCCATTAGAGGTCACTTCAACCATTGCTGATAAGACACTGTATGCTCTAACAGTGGTGTAGTAGGTCACTGTTTGTGATACAAGCTCCAAGTCTGTGAATGTCCATGTCACATTAAGACCAACATTTGTGAAGGGAAGTACGTCGGTTTTGGAGACGGGATATCTGGGGTTGGTGCCAACTGCCACCTCGTAGTGGTCAATCTTTACCTGGTCACCAATCGTGGCATCAACACTGCCTCCTTCTGCAACAAGATACCAGCACGCATAAATACTTGTCTTCTTTTAGACATTTCTCAAACAATACAACACAGAACAAATAGTATAAAAAGATATCATATATGCTACTTCTGAAATCTCTGCATTGGCATCCTGTCTGATATCGTATTACTTTTAAGATATGTACTATTAACTACCATTTGTATCAAGCACTTTCATCTAAGCAATTGACATATTTTCACTCCTGCAAGAAACACTAGACAGCTTCGATCATCTGGTTATGATCTACTTTTTGTTCCTTTTGTTCCAAACTAACATTAGAATTATGGATTTCTCGGTTGCTGCACCAACTCTTTAGAATTCACTCCTGGTCAGTAGGAAACCATGAAATTTTGTCGACATTTGAAGACTTTTTTACCATGCTTGTCCTCCTAATTAGCTCACTAGCCTCATTTCACATTACATGCATCTGTCCCAACCCATCTGTTTTCATGTCGTGATCTCTGGCCAGAAATGGCCTTTGTCAATTGGCGGACAGAACCAAAGGTGATAAACATCTGAACTGATTCAGATGAGGATATATTTGTAGGAACTTTCAGAAATATATTTCAATTTAATAAGTTATAACTGTTGAGGTCTTTCTAAATATAGGAAGAATTAGAATTAGCCTTACGGCCAGATATTCAGCATTTGTTTAAAGAGAATGAATTGGTGTTTTCAAGAAATTTGGTTCAAAAATCAGGTTTTAAAGCTTATTAACAACTTGCATGAATCATTTCATGGAATAGGGGTGTCAACAAGTGATGTGTCTCACTTGATGATGTATGCATGCCTAATTTCCGGTTCATTAATACATTAAATATGATTCTTTGGCCTATTTCAATCTACACTGAACTTGTGTTGTTATTTTGCATAAAACAGGTTTTAAAGCTAACACCACATACAATTAATGATTGGGCCATTGCTAATTTATTCTATTATGCTAATCCAGCAGAGCTGGGTGACGCACTCTGTGACCCACTTTGCCTGCCTCCATATTTTGAACCAATCAGCGCGCACCAGCTGCGCGACGCTACAGATTTCAAACTTGGACTAGCCACTTCGTTTTGTGAAAGCATACAGAGTGGATGCGCTTTGAAAATTTGTCCCACCCTCCTCCCCATCTTTCTCCCTGTTGTGTGTTTACTTGTTAGCAGCAATTGTACATCTTTGGTGGAAGTGGGGTGTTCATGTCTCCAAGCTTTCCCATTTTTTGATTGCGATAGTGGACATGGGAGTTTTGGCTTTCCCAGAAGTGTTCACAGGTTTTAACGCTGGGACGCAGCTCGCTTCCCTTCCACCTTGGATTTTAGAACTGTTCGTGTAGCGAATTGGCCCCACCTTTGTAGTTATTCCAGTTAGAGCTAGTGTATTTTTAAGCAGGTAGTTGTATTCATAGACTGCGTGATAGCATGTAGGGCATTATGCTATTTGGTTTAAGGGTGTTCCATGACAATAGTAATGCCATTGTTTCTTTTATTTGTTCTAGGAATACTGCTACTGCTTTGTGGTGAAATGTGGGCTCTATTGAACCCAACATCCAGGAGGCTCGCATGGGGCGTAGTCAGCCTGGCGTTGGGTTGTGGAGCCCACATTTCTTTGTTTTAAATTTCTTTGAAAGTGGGCTTACCCTTAATCCCCACAATAAACGTCATTCATTTGGCCTTTTCATATCTCTATATCTGTGTTGTGTTGTTGATTGCATAAAACAGGTTTTAAAGCTTATTAACAACTTGCATGGATCATTTAATGGAATAGGGGGTCAACAACAGACTACAGATTAGTTCATGGTCACCCCCCAGGGGGAGTTGCAATAATGTGGAATGGTAAATTTGAAAAATATTTCTAGACCTAAATCTGGACTGGTGTGTCGCAGTTGAAATTATAATGGGGACAAAGAAATGTGCAATATTTAATGTATATATGCTGTATCAATGTAGTGATAATGAATCTTCCTATTTAGAAAAGCTTGGTGTTATCAAGGCAGTTACCGATGAACTGGACAATACTTGCAATGCTATTATTGGTGATTGGAATGCAAACTTACATAATATAGATAACTCAATGTTTGCTGGTCATATGTAAAATTTCTGTTCGGAGTATAATCTAAAAATGTCATCCTGTGATTATCTTCCTATCAACTCGTACACATATGTAAGTGAACGATGGAATACAACTTCCTGATTGGATCATGTTATGACAAGTAATGACTTTCACAATACTATAACTAATATTTATATTCTATATGACGTAAGTATGTATGATGTGCTCCGTTGAGTCCGGAATAAATATATTGAATTGAATTGGAATAGCGTATCCATCCATCTGTTGACATTGTATACCGATTTCAAGACAGCCTAACCCTTTCATTTTGATGACCCCGAGTTCAGGTTTCAGAAGTTTTCATACTATTATTATAATTGATACAAAACACAATACATACCGCTGACCACTGTATCAGTGTCGCCATCTTTTGGCTGACCAAATCCATCCCAGTTGGCAGAGAGACTGGTGAGAGAGAGTTGATAGTTGAGGTCCACCCCAGCGATGTCACCGTCAAGCACACTGCCAGGCAACAGTGGCTCTAGTTTCACTGTGATGCCATTAGAGTGGATGGTGTGAATGTAGCCAAGTTTGTTGGTGGCTCGAACAATCACAAAGTATGACTCCCCGTCTTTCAGTTGTAGCTCATCGGCTTCTGCTGCTGTTGTACCTACAGGGACAATGTGGGGATAAGAAAGAAATAAAAGTATACTTTTTATTTTAATTTGTAAATACAGTTGCTGGAAATTCTCATTGAATATAATGTTGTATTGAATATTACCATGTTTTCAAATCATCAGCCATTGTGATATCACAATGTGACCCTGTGACTTTTATCTATCTGGCATTAGGCCCAGGCTTTTACATTTATTCTCAATTATAACAGTATGCAGTGAATATACACTGACAGTTGTATCCCATTTTAGAGTCGCTGGTATAACCTTGCTTTTAGGACATTTTCCAATTTATGGTAATAACTGTACGCAAGATCGGATGCGCAAATGGGGAATGCTTGTTAACATATTTTCGCAAGTAACGGTTGTACTTTGTCTGGGTCAGAAATCGCATTTGACTTACACGTGAGACATGCATGCTTGGGGCAGAGCATTGTGTTTGTATGACACTCCATTCATTGTGTTTGTATGACACTCCGTTCATTGTGTTTGTATGGCACTCCGTTCATTGTGTTTGTATGGCACTCCGTTCATTGTGTTTGTATGACACTCCGTTCATTGTGTTTGTATGACACTCCGTTCATTGTGTTTGTGTGACACTCCGTTCATTGTGTTTGTATGACACTCCGTTCATTGTGTTTGTATGGCACTCCGTTCATTGTGTTTGTATGGCACTCCGTTCATTGTGTTTGTATGGCACTCCGTTCATTGTGTTTGTATGGCACTCCGTTCATTGTGTTTGTATGGCACTCTGTTCATTGTGTTTGTATGGCACTCCGTTCATTGTGTTTGTATGGCACTCCGTTCATTGTGTTTGTATGGCACTCCGTTCATTGTGTTTGTATGGCACTCCGTTCATTGTGTTTGTATGGCACTCCGTTCATTGTGTTTGTATGACACTCCGTTCATTGTGTTTGTATGGCACTCCGTTCATTGTGTTTGTATGGCACTCCGTTCATTGTGTTTGTGTGGCACTCCGTTCATTGTGTTTGTGTGACACTCCGTTCATTGTGTTTGTATGACACTCTGTTCATTGTGTTTGTATGGCACTCCGTTCATTGTGTTTGTATGACACTCCGTTCATTGTGTTTGTATGACACTCCGTTCATTGTGTTCATTCGTTCAGATTTGTAGCTGATTGCTCATAGCGTATTCATTACAATATCTACTTTTGACGGTGAGATGTCCCAAATGACCTAGACCTAATTAAGTTAGGCACCGTCAGTGACAATGGCATGCTAACATTTGTATATTGTCTTAGCGGATAGGTTGATGAATGTATAATGTATTACCAAGAACGATTTGCGGAATGCATTATAGAATCAGTACTGCGGTGACAGTATATTGTGCAGTGGCGTCAGGTATCAATGTGTAATGTTAGTAGTAGTATTGTTGGCGGCATCAGTACCCCGATGTGGAATGATGTTCCCCTGTTGTCATTAGATGGCAGCACTAGTCATGTTACAATGTTCAAGCATTACGGTTGTGTACTGAATGTCCTGCAATGAGTTACATTCGGGTGTTACATTTATTTGTTAAAGTTATGTTGCATGTACACTATTACACGTAGATGCACAGGCATCGTGATCAGTGTTATTGTATTATGTTGCTGTAACAGGCCAACTTATTAACATGACGGCACAAGGAAGTGGACATCAACTGGATGGCTGTGCCATATTTTTCTTCCATCGTGAGATGTGCAAAGAATGGGTGAAGACACACTGTCAAAAAGAGCATGTAAAGCAGAAGACGGAAGCTGCGATGGAAAGACGAGATTTTGAAAGGGCAGGTACGAACGGCCAAGAGTGGAAGACCATCGCAAAAGACAGAGGGAGATAGAGAGAGTTAACAACGAAAGTGGAAGAAGCTACCAAGTGACTTATTAAACCACTTTATTTCTATTATGTGGAATAAGATGCTACGTTGACACTAATAAATTGTCCGTTTGGTCAGAATCTTAGATGCTGTTTACATGGTAATCCGTGTTACCATTGTGCCTTGGCTGCATGCAGGCTACTGTTTGTTATGATATTAGGACGTGAAATGAGGTTGCGGCATGATAATAATATGTGTTCTAGCCATGATAGATATCATAGTTCTGCGTAGCAGTCGCCGTTTCAGCCATGTTTCATTTTGGTTAAGTTAAACAGTTCTTCGTAGTAATTAAGGAAATTCTAGTTTGTCTGCTATATACCGCTATGTTAATCGTTCTTCTATGTGAATAAACCTTATATACATATTCTATTTGCCTTAGTGAAATTCGATTGGTTTGGGGACTCGCAGAGTGCTGCAGGTCACAACAAGAAATGTCATAATTTTAGTAAAGCTAACAATGGAATATAGCAATAGGAACATCACTGTGTAGTCCACAGAGTAATAAAAAATATTAATAGAAATATGAGGTAACAAACTGTTTCACTGGCTCTTGTCTGATTGACAATGTAGAATTATTTGTCAAGGATACACTGAAACCCAACAAAGAGGCATCATATTAAATTTCCAATGTATCGAAGTTGTACTATTTTTTTACTGAATCTAAAATATATACCAAACTTCTAATCAAGCTGAATATGTTGAAGTTGCAGAGATGCCAACTTTCAACCGTAAGTTGGAGTAATGATGTCGCAGCGAAGGTGTTTGCGGAGGAGTGTATAGGGGTATCCCCTCTCCCATTGGGGGAGTGGGGAATGATGCTCCATGATGCATTTAAATGCCATCTGAGCACTAATTCGGGTAGTCCAAAATTAAGTTTTGAATGAAAAATATTAATAATTTTCACTAAACATCAATGTTTCATAATGCCTTATCAAATGGTTTCATTATTAGATCACAGGCTTTCATTCCAATAGCAAAATGTGCACAAAATCATATTATCAAGAACTGATTGTGGAGTACATAAGTCAGAACTGGTGTAAATTTTTAAAAAGAATGTACACTGCATCATGCCATATATGTATTTAAAACATACATTTTAACATACAAATAACAATGATCAAGTGTGATTGTGAAGAACACTTTTTGTATGAGAAGAAGAATCGAGAGAAGAGATTGGCATGAAAAAACACCTGAAGATGAAAGTAGTCAGAAGCTGAATGCAGAATGAGATGGGCAGGACATGCCCATCTCATTCTGCTTCCATTGTGAAATGTGCAAAGAATGGGTGAAGACACACTGTCAAAAAGAGCATGTAAAGCAGAAGACGGAAGCTGCGATGGAAAGACGAGATTTTGAAAGGGCAGTACGAACGGCCAAGAGTGGAAGACCATCGCAGAAGACAGAGGGAGATGGAGAGAGTTAACAACGAAAGTGGAAGAAGCTACCAAGTGACTTGGAACCCACCCAGCAAGGAAGCAAGGAGAAGATAAGGGACGGGGAGAGTAATTATTGACTGATACGCCATAATAGCATAATAGAGGGCAAAATATCGTAATGATCATGCCCAAACCGTGATGGTTGGCATCTCTGAAGTTGTGTAGACAAAACGTTATGAAAATAGTGACAACATATTTACGATATAACAATCATGAAATGCTAAACTACCAGTGAAATGTTCTGACATCTCTCCCCACCTACCTGCTGGTAGTTCTGTCATGTTGACGAGAACAGTGCCGTCAAACTTGTGAATGGCCCACTCAAACTTCTCTATGGGACACGGATCTCCACTAAAGTGCCAATGGGCTGACAGACCGTCATTGTGACCCTGGAGGTCCCTGTAACCAAGTAGCATCATATTAGCTTCCTATAATTTGAATGTTTGTTTGAAGTTATACTAACATACTACTTGTTTAGTTTATTATTAAGAAAATCTCACGTTTTTCCATTTTGAAAGGAAAGTATTGTGTTTGACATGTTGTCCTGCGGCAACAACTCAAATGCATTTCTTGGACAATTATTTTATTAATGTCATCTTTTTCTTTTTTAGGTGTCGACTCTGGTGACATTGGCCTTGGTGGCCTTCCATGCAACTATGTCCTTGGTTGCTATGACCCATTGACTGTCACTCACTGGCCTCCTAAGCCATTTCTTCAAATCATCAACATATCTTTGTCTACCTTTTGATTTGTGGCTTTTCATTTTCTTTTCAATATGACTATTTATCATGACGTGTTCTAGAAATTGTAATTATCTTCCCCTGTGACTGTCAATAGTTGTAGTAACCAGGGTTGTTTGATTTAAATCATTGATTTAAATCACTCCAAAAAAAATATTGATTTATGATTATTTTTTTTTACTTCTATTTTTTTTAATCGCTGATTTATATGAATTTAACACAAATAATTGTTTACAAGCAACGAGATCAACAAAGGTTTGTATGTTTTTTAATATAAAACACAAAGTGCGCACACTTGTGTAGCTGTATTGACACCAGATAGCCTGATAGTCAAATATTTTATGACACTGTATGTTTTGAACTATTCCCTTTCTGAATGCAGTGAAGCCACACAAACTTGCAAGTGGCGCTCCACCGTCAACGACATTTCAAAAACTGTTCATAGTCGCCTGGCCAAAAGCTATTAATATCATTCAATCGCATGCCAGTTCGCGATCATATTTGCATGCATACCTCTCTTCGGGAAATCGACGCAACCACTGTTTTATATCTACGTCAGTGAACGAAGTCTGCCAAATATTGGCATAGGTCCAGTCAAGGCTGTTGACATGAAATGTCACTTCGAACACACAACGTTTGAACGCCATCTCAAACCACGATGCAACTGTCTCCGTTGCATCATATAAACTATTAATCAGTAAGTTTCCAGTATGTATTATAAATATAAAAAATTGCAATTTCGACAATGTATTGATAATCCCCATACACTGACACAATTCTGATATTTGTGAGCGAACGCGCATCGTTGATTGAGAACCAATTTTTGCCCATTGGCATTGTCGGCAACGGCCTTACCGGGTTACATTAGCATTAAACAGCATTTTACTTTCACGAATAAAATTCATATTGAGATGTTTAATAAATTCATAATAATGATTACTCTACAGAACTAAACAGTAAAGAATTGATACTCTGCCATTTGGCAGCATCTTTTCCCAGCAATGGCTTATTCATGCTGACCCATAAATAATATCAAAGACAGGGACAGGGGCCCTGACAGGTCACTTTTAATTGCAATTAGCAACAGCATTCCTCCTTTGCACTGGTCTGTCTTCTGATCAATTCTAGCCCCAGCTGATACCAGGTACCAACACAGCTAGCTGCTAAAGCTTGTTGTTTCAATGTTTGTGTGAGCTGATAAGACGTGTGGGAAGACATGAGAAAGTGGGCTTCATCCGCTAGGCATCAAATGTCTTTGTTAATTTTACTATGGGCAGTGCTAGGTTGTATTACCTCTGACCAGTTTCCCTGAGAGCAGGGTTGTTTGATTTAAATCATTTGATTTAAATCATTGATTTAAATCATGCTTTAAATCGCTCCCAAAAAATAAAAAAATCATTGATTTATGATTTTTTTTTGGACTTCCGGTTTTTTTAATCGCTGATTTATATGTATTGAACACAAATAATTGTTTACAAGCATCGAGATCAACAAAGTTTTGTATGTTTTTAATACAAAACACAAAGTGCGCACACTTGTGTAGCTGTATTGTCACCAGATAGCCTGATAGTCAAATATGTTGACATTATGTATGTTTGAGCTATTCCCTTTCTGAATGCAAACTTGTCTTCCAGAGGAAGTATCTTTTCAAGTCAGAAGCCCTGAGTTAAAGTCCACTTAGAGCTTGTGCTAGTTGTTACCAATTCAGTATGTTGACTCAGTTGTTTAATACTGTACCAGTTTGTATTCTGGTTAGAGACCCTTAGAGTACACATAGCCCTGGACAGGTGCTAATCCACCCTCTCAGTAAACAATAATTAGCACTGCTACAGCCACAGACACACAGCATGCTTTCTTTTCCAAGACAGATTATGCAATTACAAATTTAAACACCTATATAAATGTCTGTATACCAGATAAAAAAAAAAAATCCAATTTAAATAAAAAATCCAATTTTTTTTAAATAAAGATTTTTTCAACCCTGGTAGTAACTCTCCTGTTGTAATGGGTTATGCTTATGTCCTGAGGAACCCTATTTATCTTGCTGCTAGTCTATCTGGCTTCCATTTATTTATAGTCCAGGTTTCACTTCCATAAAACAAAGCATGTGAAGAGTCTTATTCTGGTTTGTACATATTTATATTTTGCTATTCTTCAGGTTTGACTTGTCCTGAAATGCTATTGCAATTAACAGTAATCTAGATGGACTATGTCACTTACAAGTCTTTGTTTGCGTCACTGCCATCATACACATAGGAGACTCCAAGTGGTTCAAGGCCGGCACTGATGCGACTCACGTAGACGCCATTGGAGGTCGCGGTGCTGTGAAGTCCTGCTGCGTTGTACCCTTTCACAGTGGCAAACACCCTGCGTTGATGTGACAGGTCAAGGTCATATATGACGGTTGACAACGCCCCTGAAGAGATGTCCTCAAATGGGTGGATCTGAGTTCCACCAGGTGTTGATCCAAGAGCAACTTGGTATCTGTCAAAGGTGAATAAATCACGCAACTCAGTGGCTGAAATGCATTCTATTTGTTGCGATTCATAGGGAGATAATAAAGGATGTTGCATGCAAAGATATACCAGAGTAAGAGTGGATATTTTATCAAGGGAGTTCTTAATGGTAGTAGTTTTAGTGTTAAATAAATTAACTGCCAAATAACATATAATGTCTCAAACAAATTGTACGCTCAAACAGACCATATTAAACCATACATAACCTACACAATTCTTTAAAAATTTTAACACAAACAATTAGCTTTGGAGAAAGGTGTTCTATTTATTTGTTATTATTGTACACATACATAACACAACTGAATATCTGACTTACCAGCGAATGGATGACATGGTTTTACATAAATGTGTGAGCATATGACAACATCACCACAAAGAGTGGATGACATGGTATTACATATGTGTGAGCATATGTCAACATCATCACAAAGAGTGGATGACAAGGAATTACATATGTGTGAGCATATGTCAACGTCACCACAAAGAGTGGATGACATGGTATTACACATGTGTGAGCATATGTCAACATCACCACAAACGGTGGATGACATGGTATTACATGTGTGAGCATATGTCAACATCACCACAAAGAGTGGATGACATTGTGTTACACATGTGTGAGCATATGTCAACATCACCACAAAGAGTGGATGACATGGTATTACATGTGAGAGCATATGTCAACATCACCACAAAGAGTGGATGACATGGTATTACACATGTGTGAGCGTATGTCAACATCACCACAAAGAGTGGATGACATGGTATTACATATGTGTGAGCATATGTCAACATCACCACAAAGAGTGGATGACATGGTATTACACATGTGTGAGCATATGTCAACATCACCACAAATAGTGGATGACATGGTATTACACATGTGTGAGCATATGTCAACATCATCACAAAGAGTGGATGACAAGGAATTACACATGTGTGAGCATATGTCAACATTGCCACAAAGAGTGGATGACATGGTATTACACATGTGTGAGCATATGTCAACATCACCACAAATAGTGGATGACATGATATTACACATGTGTGAGCATATGTCAACATCACCACAAACGGTGGATGACATGGTATTACATGTGTGAGCATATGTCAACATCACCACAAAGAGTGGATGACATTGTGTTACACATGTGTGAGCATATGTCAACATCACCACATAGAGTGGATGACATGGTATTACATGTGAGAGCATATGTCAACATCACCACAAAGAGTGGATGACATGGTATTACACATGTGTGAGCGTATGTCAACATCACCACAAAGAGTGGATGACATGGTATTACATGTGAGAGCATATGTCAACATCACCACAAAGAGTGGATGACATGGTATTACACATGTGTGAGCATATGTCAACATCACCACAAACAGTGGATGACATGGTATTACATGTGAGAGCATATGTCAACATCACCACAAAGAGTGGATGACATGGTATTACACATGTGTGAGCATATGACAATATCACCACAAATAGTGGATGACATGGTATTACACATGTGTGAGCATATGTCAACATCACCACAAACGGTGGATGACATGGTATTACATGTGTGAGCATATGTTAACATCACCACAAAGAGTGGATGACATTGTGTTACACATGTGTGAGCATATGTCAACATCACCACAAAGAGTGGATGACATGGTATTACATGTGAGAGCATATGTCAACATCACCACAAAGAGTGGATGATATGGTATTACACATGTGTGAGCGTATGTCAACATCACCACAAACAGTGGATGACATGGTATTACATGTGTGAGGATATGTCAACATCACCACAAAGAGTGGATGACATGGTGTTACACATGTGTGAGCATATGTTAACATCACCACAAACAGTAGATGACATGTGTGAGCATATGTCAACATCACCACAGAGTGGATGACATGGTATTACCCATGTGTGAGCATATGTCAACATCACCACAAACAGTGGATGACATGGTATTACATGTGTAAGCATATGTCAACATCACCACAAAGAGTGGATGACATGGTATTACACATGTGTGAGCATATGTCAACATCACCACAAAGAGTGGATGACATGGTACTACACATGTGTGAGCATATGTCAACATCACCACAAAGAGTGGATGACATGGTATTACATGTGTGAGCATATGTCAACATCACCACAAAGAGTGGATGACATGGTATTACATGCGTGAGCATATGTCAACATCACCACAAATAGTGGATGACATGGTATTACACATGTGTGAGCATATGTCAACATCACCACAAAGAATGGATGACATGGTATTGCACATGTGTGAGCATATGTCAACATCACCACAAAGACCACACACTGTTCAGAACAAATAATAAAAACACTGAAATATTAATTGCAGAAAACAAATTATAGAATACATTAAAGTACTTCAGGTTTATATAAAATACCTGATCACTTCTGTTTCCGGGTCATCAAATGCCTGCCATGCCACTGACATCTGAGTCAACACACGCTGACAAGTAGCATCAATATTGACCAGCATGGCCGCTGTCAAAACAAAATATCCAAGAAGAAATAACTCATAAAGCAAGAACAAAACATTTGTGTTAATGGCACACACACATTTGTTATTAAAACAGGAGGACAATATTACAGTTAGCAAGCAGCAACTAAGAACTCTCGTCTCAATACATTTTGCCCATCACCAATCAGGTTCGTTGATGTGGTGTGTGAATAGTTTCAGTAATATGTGCCATCGGTTTAACACAAGAATGCATACTTTTGTTTGAAAAAAGCCAAAATATAAATTTGATTGACTTGTATACCTGGAAAGTATTACATGTGAAATATTAACTATAAAAGCCTAGAATAAGAAAAAGTCAAAGAATACAACTAAGAAAACTATACATTTGAATGACAATAAGTCATTGTCAGAACTTTGCAGAACTTCAGAAGCTGCTATGTAATTCTTTCACCAATCAGTCACATTTTCATAAGTTACAAACATTAAATAATAAAGGTGTAGGAAGACTGTCAGTCCACAAAGTGTCTGACACTGGTAGGAGACTGAGTGGAAGTATGAATTGTAAATGGCGATTACAAGCCAATGTATAATTTGACCGTCGTAACGAAACCTTCTTGCCCTTGGCTTGGGCATTTCTTCCCAATAATCTTTTTTCCCATTTGTAATGTGCTCAACTAATGCCAAACAGCCATCCGTACAGCTTTTGTTATCTCCGTAGTGTTTTCCGTGGTTCCCTGGCACATCACATTTCGTGAAATAATCAGGCAACTGTTAAATCACCTTATCCGTTTTTCTCCAATAAAATAATAAAATCAATAGCGCATTCAGAAAATCGCCATGGCTCTGCTAGCCCCTAAAAAATATATCGCAGCCACTGATTGGTTGCTCGGTTATCAGTCAGCCAATAAAAATGTGTTTTGCATCGTATACATGTTTCTTTCTTATTGACAAGCAGCATTGGACGACCAAATTATCAAATGACCAATCAAGCTTAAGCTTTCTCAGCTCTCGTTTAAGTTTCAATGGGTTTGTTTACTTTATGAAGTATGGCAACATTTTGATCTCATAAAATGAAGACATCACTGATAATGTCTCTTGGTAGGATTCGTAAAATTAAGTAATGCACATGTGTTGTGTCTTCGAGATGTACTGATATCGTAATTTTTACACCAAATTTCAGGGACCAGCCAAACCACAGATTTGGAACTATTAGTGGGTCTGGCAGTGAATCTAGGGGCCCACACACCCATCTAAATTTGAACCCTGAATATGATTCTAAAAAGAGAGGAGTTAAACTGAATTGAGGAGGGACCTCTAATGACACATACACATTTGTTAAGAAAACAGGACAATACAGCAGATACCAACAAACAACTTAACATTTTACAACTGAATGTAGGACAGACAATAGTTGTATTTGTAGCTAAGGCAACACGAGACAACTCACCTCTATGTGTGTCACTTTGTTGAGCAAGGACCAACTCATTTGTTGAGGTGTTGTAGACATCAGGCAGTTCCACCACCACTCGGCCCTAGAACATAAACACAAGTGTGCCAAAGATCCTACTGAAATAACTATAATATAGTAGTCACCGTGTCACAAACATTGGCATTAAAACTAACAAAAGGTAGCCCTCTTACATACTCTTCCATTGTAGACAATCAGTAATTATGACCAGATTCCACCTTTGGATGGTATTGCATAATTTATTTGTAAGACTTGATAATCCAATGGATTTACCATTAGTCTGTGAAGAATGAAATGACTATACATGATAGGTGTTTGAGCTGAAAGACAAGTCAACAAACCTGTGGTGGCGTATTATCAATCAGCAGTGGTTTTGAGTAAGCAGTCATGGACAAACCAACTTTGTTGATAGCAGTCACTGTCACATAATATGTTGTCTGGTGCTTCAGGCCACCATCCTTCATGCCTACGTGAAGCAACACAATAACTTGCATCATCTCACTGAGAACTGTATGATTTGTGATGATGATATATTTGATTTACTTTGTATTAGTGAATAAGTTATTCAATAACAATGCCTGCTCTTTGACCCCTCTCCCACCTCTCCTCCCCCCTGCCCTCTCCACTCCTCCTTTCCCCCGCCTCTCTCCCATCTACCCTCTCCCCATTCCCCCCTCTCCCCTCCCCCTATCTCCATACATATGTCTATAACCATATCACTCCCTCCTCTCCCCTCCCCCTATCTCCCTGTCATACATATGTCTATAACCATATCACTCCCTCCTCTCCCCTCCCCCTATCTCCCTGTCATACATATGTCTATAACCATATCACTCCCTCCTCTCCCCTCCCCCTATCTCCCTGTCATACATATGTCTATAACCATATCACTCCCTCCTCTCCCCTCCCCCTATCTCCCTGACATACATATGTCTATAACCATATCACTCCCTCCTCTCCCTTCCCCCTATCTCCCTGTCATACATGTCTATAACCATATCACTCCCTCCTCCTCTCTCACACAATGCTACACTCCTACAAGCCGACACAGCTACACCACATACATGTGATCATGTCATTACTGACAACTCACCCGTTGCCCGGTGTGACGTGACTCCAGCTATGACACGGTGGAATGTGAAGACACTGTCATCCCCTTCCACCTTGCCCACACCAAACTTATAGAAGTCAATCTCACTTTCCTTCTCAACGAAGCCACTCCAGCTGCATTCCAGCGAGTCTCCTCCTGGCGGCAAACACAAATCTTAATCACAGAATGGTACATCCTGATACAACCAAGTGAGGTTTGACATAGATACACAGTAGGAACATGTTGGGACTTGATCAAATCGTTCCATTTATCCACTGTTCCTTATATCCATTGGTATATAACACAGTGCAGACCAGAACGGGGATTTCAAAGTTGTTCCTTTTAAGCAAATGTTCCTTACATTGGAAGTGCTTATAGCGAGAGTCCAATGTAATAAAAACAGAAAACACATCTGACATAATGCTTGAAGAATACCAAAAAGATATAGCTGTTCAGTAATCCCTATGAATATGTTACAATCATTAATATTCATATGTAGGAACTGATGGAAATCCACGAGGGGTGAAACGCTGTCATCTTTCAACAGAGACGGGATACGTTTTCAAGAAAACGAAGTGCAAGTCAACATGCATTTTTTTCCCATACAGGTACTTAAAGTACTTAAAGTACAGCTTCAACAACACATGTAGAGTTTAAAGTGCCACTTCCCTGGGTGCTCCAGGGAGTGACCTTTTCCTGCTGCAGATTGTGTTCAGTTTTTTCATTAACTTTTGAATGTTTATTCAGTCTTGATTAATTCATGAAGGCAGGTTTTATTACACTTTTTGCAGCTAATCGCATCAGCCTTCCAAATGCAAGTATCATCGCTAACAAACGCATGCAATGCTATAAAATTTGGACAATTTTCTGACTGCTATGGTTTGCTTAAAAAATTTCACACACAGATCTCACACATTAGTTTAGCTTAATGTTAGTCAACATTTTGAATAACTCTGGTTTGGTGTGTGGAAACTGTCCCTGTCATGCCTCACACTTCATAGACAGTTTTCACACACTAGAATCAGTTGAAGTACGTGTTTTTATAGGCAGTTTATTTCAGGAGGTGAAAGGGAGCTTCATGATAGCTTCCTGGAACGAATTAGGGTTTTTATTTAATAATTTTTGGTGGGATTATATTCCATATGCAAATTGCTCAGGAATAAAAAGAAAAGACCACTGCATTTACGCGACACCTAGGGGCTATGCACTGTCCACGGGTTCGAGAGCGGGTTAGTTGGCCTGGAAGGGGGTGATCTCAATAATGCTATCTAGAATTTCGTAGAAAGTCGTGGCTTGTTAATATGTCGTCATTCCAGGGTTGGTCATCCAAGGGTAGTTATTAGATTTGCTTGATTCTTAGAAATTTTTAACAAATCTGGTACCAGTGTTGTACTCTTTCAAAGCTCTTAATTTACATAGTAGTATGGGGATTCTATATGGGTAACGAATACTCGAGTTTCGGCCAGATTAACATGTTGCTGGCTGTTTCTTTAACTTCGGGTTTGCATGGGCCAAGAGTTCTTTTAATCATGCCTTTCAAAGATTTTGAAGCTATGTCAATGACACAATTTGCCCAGGTTAATTTGGAATATAATTTTACTCTGAGATATGGGTGGCTGGATACTGTAGAAAGTGGCTGGCCAAAACACGAATGCTTGTGTGAACTGGGTTTAATTTTGTTTGTTATTGGGAGGTGGACACATTTAGATACATTAAATTCCATTTGCCATTTGCCTGACCAGGTTTGGAGTTGGTTGAGGTCATTTTGGAGAATTTCGTGGTCAGTTTTGGAAGAAATTTTATGATATATAATACTGTCATCTGCAAAAAAGATGTCTAGGAGATTTGATGTTCCCATTAATGTCATTTATGTAGAGTAAGAAGAGGACGGATTTTGCGTGTTTCCAGTGATTCCGTAGGAGGTTAATTTTGATAGAAGGCATTGGTGAGGGACTTTGTCGAAGGCTTTGACAAAGTCGAGCAGGTTGCATCAATGTGGGTCTTGTCTTATTGTCCATAGCAGTCATTCAGTCATGGACTGTCTCAATGAGTTGAGATTCACAAAACAGTAATGACTGGAATCCATGTTGGAAGTGGAGAATAATGTTGGGCTTGTGCAGGTAAAGGTTCCTTCACTTTACAGAGGATGCAGGTTAGTGATATGGGTCTGTAGTTAGCAGGGTCAGATTTGTAGCTTTATGGGAGTTACTAATGCTTGAAGCCAGTCATTAGGCCAATCAAACTTTGGGTGATAATGGGGGCTATCTGCTCTGAAGTTTCTTTGAGAACGCTGGGAGCATCAGGGGCTGTAGCTTTGTTCTGGGTTTTCAACTGCTTAATTAATGTTGGGATAAATTGAGGGGGCTTCCTTTATGAAAATATGTCATTGTATTCTTTGATAATAGCATGGTGTTTTGAAACAGGTAAACCATGGTAAAATATCACGACATACCATGTAAACGATGGTAGCCCCTGGTGTTTTGAAAAAGGGAAACCATGGTAAAATAACATGGTGTTTTGAAACAGTTAAACCTTGGTATACCATACATTTACCATAAACAATATATGAAAAAGCATGGTCTACCACAGTTTACTATGTAATGTCATGGTATACCATGATTTACCTTGTAATATAACAAAATACCATGGCATACCATGTAATTCCATGGTGTGCCATGCAATTCCATGGTACATTTTCATAAGGGAGTGCTGCCTGTATAGGTGCACAACAGTGATGCTTTACTTGTGTTCAAGGTTAGTTGTGGAGCCAACCCACTCCTCCGGAATCAATGAAACTGAAGCGCCTGTGTTGCTGCACACAGTACAAACATACGGGTTTACTGCGTTGGTGCTTGTTGTGTTGTACAACCCTTATGAAAACATACATATAATGCTACGTCAAAGTTAGTGCTAAGGAGAAGTGTTTTGATAGCCGATAAACGAACAATATTATAGTCAGATATGCTGTTTAATTGAGATGCCGCCGAATAAAGCGAACGTAATGTTGAACATCATTGGTCGGGCCAAAATGTGGACTTCGCAGTGGAATTGACCTTGTTGAACTCGAAGCAGACAACACTACTCTCTACATCTATGACTGACAGCCAACACTGGCAGAGATAGCACAGTTGCCCATGCAATACCGTGTCTTCTTACAGTCGCTTCTGCACTAAAAATTTAATTATTAATGTTATGGCAAAGCTGGGCCAAATGAACTGAGCCATGTCTATAGATTGTGACACTGTCAAAGATCTCATAAAATGTGTTTCTATCAATAATAGCCTGTTTGATACAAGCATGAATAATTCTATGGAATGTTTCTTGCAATCATTATCATGGCTATGCAAGTTTTATATGTTGGCTATAAGTACTTGCAATATGGATGTTGGGAGTAAACTATGATATAATTGTGTCATTGTTAATGAAATATTACTCTTAAATCATTCAGATATTATACATAGATGCTAAGACTATAACAATGTTGTTAATTTGCATCAATTAGTATATACTAATATACTAAAATTAAAATAACTTGTTCCAACTTTGAACGTTTTTCAGTTTTAACTTTGAACAACGTCTATGGGGATTGTTTAATTTCCCAAACTAACCACCCAATGTACACAAAATTTAAATTGATGCTATGCCATATCTAGCCTGCATTTCAGAGTTAGTGATGACTGACTGTCATGTTAAACATAAGATGATTATAAATATATATGGACACACACACTGCATTTGTAAAAGTGGTACTTAGTGGTAAGTTAGGGTAAATAGCCCCCTTATCTAGGAAGACATGTTCCTATATATGATATCCTGTAGTGTTACATGCAATCATGATATGCATGTTTTATCTTGGTAACAACCTATATAGTGTGAATTATATAAGTGAAAACTGTCAGAATTGGTGCATCATCTATGATTACTTGCATTATGGATAGGGGAGTAAACTATGATATAATTGTGTTATTTTTAATGAAATTTACTCTTAAAAACATTTAAATACTGTACATAGATACAAACGCTATCATAACTGTTGTTCATTTCCATCACTTAGCATGTAAAAAATATTAAAATAACTTAGTCCAAACTTTGAATGTCGTTTTCTCAGTAGTCACTATACATAAATGGCCATGCAAAGAAAGTTAGAATAGTTCAGTATCTAGATAACATTTGAATTTAAGAAATTGGTTCAGAGGTTTCAGTTTTGTATTCATTTAAACTGCTGCTATTTTACAAATATTTGAAGTGAAATTTTGTTCTGCCTAATCTGTAGAGTGGGTCTTACTGAATAAAAAATACATTGCATTTTTTATCCCAGACCTCCGTTTCCATGGTAACAAACAAAATGGCCACCATTTTGAACAAATATTGGCAAATTGAGAATCAATGCCATTTTGTATTGAACAAAGATATCATAATTCTTGTGGAACCATTTTTATTATACACTCTATTACACAGCTGGCAGAAAAAATATTTTGGTTTGTTTTTATATATTTGTTTTACTTCCGAAAAAGATACTTATTTTTTGGCAACAAATAAGACACTTTTGATTATTCTGATGAATAAGCTGAATACAACACTCAAAATATTATTGGGCTGGTATGACTGGTTCGAGAGAAATACTTCTTCCAAATGTGAAAAACATGGTTTTGAGAACATGCCTGTAAAAAATTTAAAAACAGCATTTATTTCATTAAAGCAATATGTTTTAGCCATAAAAGTGATTTAGAGGTATGTAATTGTTATAATAGTGAACATTATGGATAGTAAACATACAAAGCTATCAGAATATGGTGGAAGCACATTTTGAGTAAAAAAATCCATTTCACCTGCCGTGTCTCCCCTTAGAGACATAAATCAATCGAAATGAATACAACATATTGATTAAATATAGAAAACTGAAATACAAATTCATCAACACATTTTCTTAAACACCATGATTAAAATAATTATTTTTATTTAAATGAGATTTTAATTAAGTGTACAAATTAAATTAATGAAACAATTATCAATGATATTTTAATATTCAAACTGACATTGCAACATTTTTAATGAAATTCCAATACAAATGATATTTCTATATTTTAATGGAATTTTAACATTTATTTAAAGTGAAATAATGAATGAAATAAAAAATTTAATTTGTAAATTGCCTTACCCTGCACAAATTCTGGACAGTTGACAATGCCTTCAAGAGGTGCAGATGTGTCCACTGTCAGTACTGGGGACATTCGTGTTGTGGTTAACCCGACCTGGTCAACAGTGGTGTGATGTAAGACAAATGAGAATGGTGTTAATGTGAAGGTTGAAGTTAAGCTTTTATATACCATGGTATCCAGTCATTGGGATTGTTACACTTCACCCCCTGGCAGACCTGTTCATTCGAACACCAGCTCAACTTCTTTGGGAAGTATTCAGCCACAATTACTGCATGACAGCTCATTCATTTATATCCATTACTGTCTATAGCCAGGTACAAAAATGCCCAAGCTTCGAAATGGCAACAAGAATAAAAGACCTACGTTGTAACCACTATGTTACTGCATGCTACATAACACACACGCACGCACGCACGCACGCACGCACGCACACAAGGTAAATTGCATCAACAACAATTCAGTGAATCACTAGTCTAGAAATATGAACACACATCTATGTGTCACCACTCCAATTTTCGTACATACATAATAACAATCTCACCACATTGGTAGTATCTATGGTGATGATGTTAGCTTGTCCACCAGTGCGTGGTGTGATGAGTCCATTCTGTAGACTGGTAATGTTACCAATCCACATGGATGGGTTAATGTTGTCAGCATCTGCACAAAACAACATGCTTACTACATTACTGAATTTTTTGAGAAAACTCTAAAAAAGAAAGCTGTTTCAATAATGCAGATTTATTAGCTGACTTTCTTAATACATGCAATTCCTATTTAACAACTTTTATATGTATTCATTGATTTGTTTTACTGACAGAATGATCGACATTAATGTTCAATGTGACATAGATGACATCTAGAAATGTTAATTTATACATATAAAATTAAAAAGTCTACAAGCTGATCAGTGTCTGTGTGTGTGTGCATGCACGCGTGCGAGCATGCATGCCTGAGTGTGTGTGTGCATGTGTGTGTGCATGCAGGTGTTTGAGTGGTGCATGCATGTGTATGCATAGACAGACAGATGGATGCCTGATACAAAATTCATCATTTAGATATGCTTCGCACACATTGAATTTGCCTTGTACACTGGCATAGCAACTAG
The DNA here is from genome assembly GCA_033239005.1 of Lamellibrachia satsuma. NCBI lineage: Eukaryota > Metazoa > Annelida > Polychaeta > Sabellida > Siboglinidae > Lamellibrachia > Lamellibrachia satsuma. The sequence goes on along the minus strand of BSQZ01000020.1, from coordinate 2,498,304 downwards.
GACAATTACACACTTCCATACCTGGGTATGTTCCCTGACGTAGCCACATATCAGTCACCTTGCTCACGGGGTCGTTGACATACCATGTCGCCGTGAACAAGTCAGTCTCCTCTTGGTACACAACAGATACTGCTGCTGATGTGTTCAACAGTACATTTCCCACAGATGTGATGGTTGCTACTGGGGGTGTTACATCAATGACAAAGCCATCCGAGGTAGACTCAAGGACAGTGCCGGCACCAGTCAAGGCACGCACTGATATGTAGTACTTCACACCCACCGACAGTGCCAGTTGACTGTGGCCTTTACCACTACCACCAATGCCTGATGAACACAACAAAGTCAAGATTAAATATAGAATTTAGAACACATCAAGATATTATTGTTAGTTGTACAACATATTTTAAAATGTACACATTTTGTTAATTTTGTTTGGCATTTAGCAGTTATTGTTTCTGATAAAGACAAATGTACAACAAAAACATTACTTACCTGAAACTCAATAAACGGTGGCATGTGTTTCTGGCATTTATATTTCATTTACAGTGTTACTTATTACGACATGAAATACTGTACTTTGCATTTTCCCTGTTCTAACAGTAGAGTGATCAATTGATTTCATTATTAGCAACAGATTTATAAACAGCGTCAATATAACTGATAAGCTATTTCAGTGCATTCTCACCTAGAATTCCATCAATCTCTCCATCATTTGTCAGCAGGTCAGCACTGCTGTACGGCATGACGTCATCAAGTCTGGGAGCAGAACCAACTGCCCAGTAGTAGTGTGACACACCGTCACGCTGGCTCTCATAGCCACTGAAGGTGACGCTGACGTCTGACATGTCCAAGTCATAGTCAATGTCCACTCGAGTGTCCGGCCCATCGTAGACAACCCCTGCAATGTCTCCTGACACCATTCTGATGGGACTGAAATATGACATGCACATTTTAACTACCAACAGCCCTCAACAAAGACTTGCAGGGAGTTGACAAGCGTCTTCGAAGCCAGCGATATCTAGACTGACTAAGGTAACATGACCGAAGTCAATGGAAAAACCTAAGCAACATCCTGAAAGCGGCACAAGCAAAACTGTCTCCACTACTTAAGTGACACAGTGACATAAAGGTGCGATAACACCCACATCCACACTTTAACACAAACTACAGAAACTATTCTCTTACTATGATATACAGTGGAATCTGCCACAAAGCCATTGAACCTGCATTTGTAATGTGTTGCGTCTAGCAAGATTGGATTATGCCATCCTAGTGTCAGGGCACATGATCAGTTGTTTACACGTGCCAAGATCATTTGATTGGCCTGTTATCTGACGTGGTCATGAGCGGGGTCACCAGGTCACAGCTGCTGACGGGTTCAGATATGGTGTCAATGGCAGAATAAACTAACATAGCTGCAGATTAAGAAGTTAATTTAAGCAGGCATCATACAGCAATGTACTGGAAGCACAGTAACCAGACGATATATTCCGCACTCACGGGGAACGAATTTATGCTGGTTCTAAGTACGAGCCGACTCGAAACACAAGCGGTCGTTACAATGGAAACATCATCAGTGTTTCCAAGAAGTCGGGGATTTCCCAAAGGATTGTTTTTTAAAGGATGGATTGACAAAATATGATGTTAGTGCTGGGTGATTATTTGTGGTGTCAACATTCGGTTAAATATTTCCTAGCATGTTGACAAAAAAATAAAAAATCAACTGACACGTTAACCATCCCAGCAACCTTAATTGGAGTCCACTGGAATTTGTTTGCATATATTGCTTTTAAGTAATGAAGTAAAACAAAATGCTCCTTGAAAAAACAAGAAAAACGGTCTAGAAAGAAACATTTGTCAAAAGAAGCTATTAGAAAAATAGTGTACAAGCAAACTATATGGAGGCTTTATAGGTGTACCAGAAAGGATGAAGATTACACCAATTACAGAGGCACATAATAATAATTAACTTCTATGGCGCCTATATCCTCAGGAACCTGAGCTCAGAGGCGCAACAAAACAGAATCATTAAGCATAATCGTGAACAGGGATGCGCAAAAGTCATTATCACAATGAGGGACAACCGAAGATTTATGAAGGAAATGCAATTTGGAATAAATGTCTTGAGTTTTTTTAGAAGATAGCTATAGTTTCAGATGTTTTCGAAGTGATGGGGAGTTCATTCCAGACCCTAGGCGCAGCGACAGAGAAAACACGTTTGCCCAAGTTAAGTTTTGCTTTAGGCACAATAAGTTGTTGTGAAATTGATGATCTGATCTGCCTAGTGATATTTGAAAGATGCAAGAGACTAGCCAAGTAGGGTGGTTGTTGTGTAGATAGAGCACGATATGTGAGTGTAGACAGCTTAAAATTAGTTTGATAAGTAACAGGAATCTAGTGTAACTGTTTAAGTAATGGTAGTGATAGTGAAAACCGAGGAGTACCACACATGCCAGACAATTTTGTACTCATTGGAGTTTAGCCAAGTCTCTTTTATCAATGTTATTTAGTAGTGAATTACAACAGTCTACTAATTAATGCCATTGGTATTTTTTTAGCAGTAGATATGTGAGGCTGAATTCGATGGGGATCATGTATATGATAGAAACAGGATTTACATACTTAAAGTGAAACCAAAGGCATTTTTGGGGCCTTTGCACCTATAAGAGTACTTAAAAACTAACCATTTACAACTATAATCAAGAATATCATGCAAGTGGTTAACTAAATATACCTTGTCGAACACTGAAAATCCGTTTTGCATGGGCAGTGCCATGTTTGTTCAGAATCCTATGTCAAGAGTGCTGACTAGGTTTCACACAACTCCAACTTTAAACACTTGATCGTAGACGTAGACGATTTTAGTCACATACTTGTCAATAAGTTTGGACATGCTGTTTGCATCCAAAATCAACTTACTTGGCATGATAGTCCGTTCATTCATTGTTTACTAATCTCCTCGCGTTCAGATTTGACAGTTCTCTTAATGGTGTGTTTGTGTGTTGCTGAAGCCTTCGGCTGAGATACATGCTGGTAGATTGTCGGTACTGCTTCAGGCTTTAACGACAACTCTCTATACTTCATTGAATGATGCTTACATCCGAATACTGCACAGTATGGCATTGTAATATTTTTTTGCTGCGTGTAAATCCAATATAAAAGCAAATAAAAATGTAACCGCACACCTCAACCAGTTAAAATTACATGCGATACGCACATCCTACGTCACAGCAGCGTCGGGGGTTAAGGGGCTGCTCGCTGCTGATTGGTCAAAATTGCAAACACTGATGAATATGTCAGCCTCGATGAAAAATTACATTACACCAGAATTTCGCACTTTTAGAACAGATTCCCAGTTAACCATTTGCGTGATATTCTTGATTATAGTTGCAAATGGTTAGGTTTTAGGCACTCTTATAGGGGAAAGAAGCAAACACCATACCATCATTTAAAAAGGGTTCAAGAAATAAGTCAGATAATTATAGACTAGTGAATTTAACATCAGTGATTTGTAAATTATTAGAAAGGTTAATTAAAGACTATATGATGGACTTCCTTGTTAGACATATGTTAAATTCATCTCAACATGGATTCTTAAAAGCGAGGTCATGGATAGTGGATAGACGAGGGATTGCCAGTAGATATTATCTACTTAGATTTTCAGAAAGCTGTTGACAAAGTGCCACATCAAAAATTACTACATAAATTAAAAGCCCATGGTATCAGGGATGGCATAATCGACAGGATAGAACAATGGCTGACTGACAGAAGACAGCGTGTTGTAGTAGATGGGGAGGTTTCAAACTGGATATCAGTATTGAGTGGGGTACCACAAGGATCAGTATTAGGAGTTTAGGACCTTTGTTATTCTTAATATATATATATCAATGACTTGGACAATAATATTCAAACAACGTAATAAAATTTGCGGATGACACAAAAGTGTTTAGAAAGGTTAACAATGACGGTGATAAACAACATTTACAAAACAATCTAGACAATTTAGTTAAACGGTCTGAAAAATGGCAGGTGTTATTCAATATTGGGAAATGTAAATGTTTACACAGGACTCAGGAGCGTGGAGACAATATCATAAGAAGGATATAGATTATATGCTTGAATGAATACAGAGGAAAGCAACTAAAATTATTCCAGAACTGATAGACAATGAAGAATGCCTAAAAGAATGTGGTTTAACAACCCTAGAGACAAGGAGGTTAAGAGGAGATCAGATTGAAGTTTTTTAAGATATTGAATGGGTATGAAAATATTGATAGAAATATGTTCTTCTCACTCAAGAAAGATAGTAGAACTAGAGGACATAAGGTAACATTAGTAAAGGATCAGTGTAGATAGGATATCAGGATGTACTCATTCTCACAATAAATAAATTAATGGAATAAATCATCTGGCAGCATGAATATGTTTAAAAACAAGGTTGACACATATTTCAGGAGAGCGGGTTACACACAGATGAAAAAAATTTGGACTCTCGATAAGCCAATGGCTTCCTTGTCCACTTGTCATCTGGGCCATTGCCTTGGATGGCAATCTTGTTAAATGTTGTTAAATATAAATAATCTCATTATTATTCGTATGAATTTGTACCTAGAAAGTTTGAATCAGTACTCGAACAAGTAAATTCTACTTTGGAACATGTCTTAGACAATGCCAGTGTTGAAAGATGTAATTTTCACCTTGAAGACATGACAGCACTCTCCTTGCCAGCTCTATTTATTGCCTTCACTGTGACGTAGTAAACTGGGGAGTTGGTCGAGACATCAGTGAGTGCCAGATTTACGTTGTTGATGTACCCGTCTTCTGATAGACCCATGCTCTGGAAGTCCAGCAGATCTGTCTGACCTGTCAAATGGAACAACACAAATCTACTTATTGTGTTGTAACATGTTTGAAACAGAAATAAACAGTTACCTTGGTAAGTGTCCATATGGATTTCACATTTAGTGATTACACATTTAGTGATTACACAAGCTCTGCATAATTGGGAAGCTCTACTCCATACATGTTAACTTTCAGAAATGCAAATGCAGGAGATTTATGCATAAAACAGAGGGTCTCGGAGATAAAAGTAATATAAATTAAACTAGATCAGTTTTAATTCCAATACATGTACATGTTAATATAGACGTTGTGGCAGTGGAACATTTCCTTGTGGATTAGTAATTATAAACTAACATGTTTACTACTGAGAAAGTCTACTAATAATTTGTTGCACTCCTGAAATATATTATCATACAACAAAAATCCCTTACCTGACTTGCAGTAGCCTTCATATTTTATTACACACGCAACTAACATAATTTTTAGTGGCAGGTCTAGAACTGAAGATTTGTTTTCTTCAAAGTTTGTGATCCTGGGTGACGGAGGCATTTGAGACCCTAGGTGACTGATGCATTTTTTTTATTTTATACACCTATTTAAAAAATGTTTTTTGACAATTAGCAAATGTATATGAACGAAACAGAACTCGTACGAAGTGGAGATGCATTGATTGGCATTATTTAATTAACAAATTGTACGTCGACAATGCAAGGAACAAGGATACTGTTTAGCAAAGCCTCCATTGTGCAGTTTATAGATTTCCGGGAGTCTCCTGGTGATTCCGGGAAACTTAACAAGTATGTTTATTCTTGATTATTATGGATAAATTTTGACTAACGTTTACAAATTATTAGGTGTTTTATCCTCCATTTAATTTATCCTCCATTCAATGATCTACAGGGATCCATATGTAAAAAATTTATTTATGCGACAGCGGCGCATAAAGGATTTTATGCGGGATAATAAGGCAATGAAAGTGTTCGAGGTTTGATCAACCCTGGTATCGAGGGTATTTAAGCAGCCGCTTGACCTAGATCCAGCCTCACCTGATTTCTAAGCTAGCTTGTGCTCTTTTGTTCCCACCCTCCTCCCTCTAGCATAAGGTAGACAGCGCAATCGATAGTTTAATTATTAAGATGCACTTAATGCTTTGACACTTAATCGTGGTTCACCGAGCGGTTAGATATACATGCAAGGCTTGTGAGGTGCCGACAGTATTTGGTGGTGCCCCCTCTATTATTAGCCTTAACTAGAAGTCCAGACAGGGCAACTTGACCGGTAATCACAAGGTGGCGCAAATGGTATCGGCCAGTGTTGGCACGTAGCTCCACTATAGCAGGTGACTGGTCGGTAGCGGCTTTGTGGTGGATGAGAGATATTTCAAATCCAGTTGCCGTTTCTGTATCGCACACTGAGCAACGTTCGTTTCCGCCCCGTTTAAAAATCCCACCCACCCTCCCTAATATTGCATCAACAGTTGTTACCCAGTGTTATCTAATAAATCAAGTTGTGCATTATGTGTAGATACACTGTGAAACACTGAAGACAGAGAGGTAGTTAACAAAGTTTTTGAATTTTTTTACGATTTTTTTCCCTGTTATAGTTAGGTACACAAGGTTTTGCATTAACGCTTTCCCTTCCGCTGAGTTTTTAGTAGTGTACACAGGGTTTTTAGTGCGGGTACTTTTTACAAGTACATTTTGTGTGGCTGTTTGGCCCTCCCTCTTGGTGTAACGTTTTAGTAGTTATTGGTTGACTAATGTATATATATATATATATGTATATATGTAACACCTTTATACATTGTGTGTTGTGTTACCATAATTTTCATTATGAATTGTTTGTTCACGAATGTTTGGGTGGTTAGCCCACTTTTTTATTGATCATGTTTAGCTGGGGGGATTGAGTACCCCAGCCTTTCTGTTTGTACATGTATGCGTATGGTTAACCCACTTTGTCATTATGCCCCTACTATGGAACTTGTAGACAATGGGTGGAGTGACCCCCACCAATATCATGTGAATTGTAAATTACAGTCAGTAGTGGTATAGATAGTACTGATAGCGGGTAGCTGCTCGGCATAATTTAATAATTATTATGTGTAAACATATTATTATTGGGGGCTGGCATGCTTGCTGTGATTATGTGATGTATGTCGTTTTGATGATTTATGCATGCCTAATTCCCAGCTCATTAATACATTAAATGTCATTCTTCGGCCTATTTCAATCTACAATGGACTTGTGTTGTTATTTTGCATAATTATACATTTATTATATATTTCATTCCAAACAGACACACAGAAAAAGTGATCTTGTCAGTATAAACCAGGGACACTCATATTGATCTAATTAGTTAACTAGTGTTACGTGCACACTGCACACATAATGGTGGTTGGAAGGTTATGCCAGTTTCTGTCTGTAGAATATAGCCACTTAGGCAAACAATGGGACATTAGTTGGGCTACCCAATGTTATATGATATGAATATTGTGACTGTTACCTCGTGCCGTTCCAATACCAACAAGATATTGCTGGATGCCACTTTCCACATCAATGGCTGTCCATGAGGCTTGAATGCCTTCTTCATTGTGATGTACAACGTAACCATCGATCAGTTCCTCCGATTCTCCCAAGAGGGCGCCCGCATGCACAAACATAATCTGTAGAGGCAAAATAGAAAAACATTTAACAAGATTTAACAAGATTTGCCATCCAAGCCAAAGGCCCAGATGGCAAGTGGACAAGGAAGCCATTGGCTTATCGAGAGTCCAACAATGTTCATCTACTTATAACCCGCCCTCCTGAGATATGTGTCAACCTTGTTTTTAAACATATTCACGCTGCTAGCAGTTACACAATCTGTAGACAATTTGTTCCATTCATTTATTGTCCTCTGTGAGAACGAGTGCTTCCTGATGTCCAATCTACATTGATCCATTACTAATTTTACCTCATGTCCTCTAGTTCTGCTATCCTTCTTGAGTGAGAAAAACATATTTCTATCAATATTTTCATACCCATTCAATATCTTAAAAACTTCAATCTGATCTCCTCTTAACCTCCTTGTCTCTAGAGTTGTTAAACCACATTCTTTCAGAACTACTGTTTCCATTAGTAATTTTGGAGAAATCCCATCCACTCCCGGTGATTTGTTATCCTTCATTGTCTTTATTTTCTTAGCTACCAATAGGTAACTACAAATTGTTGCACATACCTTGTGCACGATATTTAGGAAAGGTGGTCGCAGCTTCCAATTGTCTGATCACAAAAACACCCTATTGTGTTTGACAAAGAAACTCAATGTCTTGATACAGTATGTAGTCATACTGTGGTGTTCACTTCCAATTACCCCTGTATAAGTGTAGCCTTCCTTTTATGAGAAGGTAGCATTTATGAGAATAGTTATGAAAAAATTTTCATACCAAGTGATAACCCAGTTTTGTGCTGACTGAGCTCTCCAATTGTGTCCAAAACAGGACAATAAATGAATGGAAAGATTTACAGATAGTTTAAATGCTAGCAGTGTGAATGTTTAAAAACAAAATTGACATATATCTCGGTTACATATAGATGCAGAATTGTTGGACTCTCGATAAGTCAATGGCTTCCTTGTCCACTTGCTATCTATTTTGCTTTGGATGACAATCTTGTTGTGTGTCCGTGCGTGCCTAAACATGCATGCCTATGTGCGTGCTTGCATGCAAGCATGTTGAAAGAGACATACCTCAGGTGGAGTTGGGTCAACCAGCAGACCGTTAGTGTAGTGGACAGCGGTCAAGCCGGCTTTGTTCACTGCCGACACAAGCATCTTGTAGCGGGCACCAATCTTCAGGTCCAGAGTTTCATCTGTTGTCCACTTGGTGGCGCTACCAGGTATGGTCTTCCAATCAGCCCTGGAAAAACAAAGCAAAATCTTGTTAACTTGATGACAGTTTCAGTCTAGTTATGTTAAAATATGTTCACAATTAATTATAATTAACTATGATTAGGCACTACAAATCTATGTAAACATTTGAAGATTAATTAATTTTAGTGATGACATCTGCTTGCGAACTAGTAGTGGAAAATTAATTGTGGTTAGTCTAATATTTAATCAAATTTAATACTCACGAAGTCGGATATATCAGACTCAACTTCCCTCCATGTATCTCGTAAGCAGATATCTTGTAATGGTCAATCATTGATTCAGGGTCAACAAATGACCAAGTTGCAGTCAAGGTTGTTGTTGAATCCTAGAGCAGAAAACCATTTACAAGACGGTTTAGTTGTAAGCGTATATCGGAACTGATATATTGCTATTTAGTATAATTAATGTCCTTGACAATCACAACTAATTAGAAATATATAGTGGGTGTTGTGATAACTTGCAGGATATTAAAAGCTTAGTAGATGAAAATAGTACACAGCACATGCTTGAAGAAATATGCTCAGATTAAAGATCAAAATATGCTCTACTCATTTAATGTAAACAGCAACCCACCACAGACATTCCTACAAGTAGGCCTAATATTTCAGTTTGAAACTCCATCAGTCAACAGCATCGTTCTTGTGTCTACTCACAGTGTATTGCAAGTCATTTTGTGGGTCGTCACCGTCGACCAGCAGCAACATTTTAGGCTTTGTCAGGTCAACAGTAAACCCGTCGGATGTCGCAGAACTACTCAACTCAGCCTTGTTTGTGGCTGTCACATTGACACGGACAAAGTCGCTGTGATGCAGGTGGAAGTGGTGCAACTCAAGCATGTTGACAGACGTTGCAGTCTTCTCAGTGTGTATTAATGACTCCTCGTTGAATTTACCTAAAGTTGCATGAATCAACATTTGAAAGGTAGAAATAACGAAGACATCAAACCTGTAAATAAAATTAACATGGGATGCAGTAGCTTGGTGGTTAGAGCATCGACCTGTCAATCAAGATGATTGGGGTTAAAGTCCAGCTACTGCTGTTTCGAAACTTGGGCAATTTCGTTCACCCTCCCCCCAACTTTGCCAGTTTCTTTCGGATGAGACACTTTCTGAGACCTTCTACCTAGTGTATATGTCGAGGGACGTAAAAGATCCACACAGTGAGTAAATGTATAATTTGTTGTGGACTCACAGAGCTGGTGATCTCTATCTGTAAAACTCAATAAAAAACTCCTGCATTAGCCCTCAAAAATATCTTATATCATAAGACAGCTGTCAAGTAACAAGTAGCCCAGGAAAGTTACTAAGTAAAAGTAACACCCAAAAAAAACAACTACTTAAGTAAAAAGTACTTTGATAAAAAATACTTAAGTAGAAAAGTACAAAAGTAGCAAACACCAGTGTAACATAAGTGAAAAACAAGCCAATATTTTATTGTCAAAGTCACGTGCAGTGTCACAAACGCTTTGTTCAGTCTCAGCAATAACTGGTTTTCAAAGTTGGTGTCGCCAAGATCAGGCCTGCCACACTAAACAGGCGCTCACATGCAGCACTGGCTGCCAAAGGAGTGTTCAGTTCGCCAAACAGTGACTTCAACTGCGGCCAGGCATTCAGTGATAATAGGTGGATGTGGTGGCCTACAAGACTTGCAGCTAATGATCAGTGGCTGATGAATTTCTCTTTCTTCGTGAATTGAAGGAGAGATCATCTTCATTATTGCTATTCACTGTCAAGTTGCTGGGGCTGGGCATCATCAAATTGACTTCGAATGTATCTCCTGTAGGGCTGTCATTGTTGGCAGGAGGTAGCTCACGTACACCTTCTTCTCTGACTGAAGGATTTTAAGCGCTTAGGCTATATGCCTCATGGTGATGCAGTACTCTTCAAGAAAGGTAATCTCGACTGGCTTCAGCCTGAAAACATAATTGTTATACACTGTAAGATGTCAAATATAGACAGCCATTGCACAAACACATGCAAGTACATAATAGTATATACATCATCAGATATATGCACATTCAGCTGCAAGGCATAGAAATCGTTAAACATTCCATATATTGTTATTACTATGTACACAGTATTAGTATCACAGATATCCTCTTTCTTTGATAATGCTTGAGAACTCTGTACTCACTTTGGCAAATTGAAGTCGTTGCACATGTAATGTAATACATTTCCCCTTCTCTTTGATGACTCGCACCAGGCGCTCCACTAACGTGAAAATGGAATTTCTCCTTGTCTGGTTTGGTCAGATCACCATCAACCCACACAATGTCATGTCTTGTCTCAGCTGCAGAACAGCTGGACTTCCAGATCACTTGACATTTTGCGAAGGTGGAGCGAAAGAATTTCTTGTACGTGTTGTTGTCTTCCGCATGTTGTACTTCGTTACATATCAACACTGACAGCTGTGCATTTGATACAGACATGGTTATGATATCTTATAAGGTCCCGTACTTCACATTTTTATTGTTATTCATAATTGATACTGTAACTATTATTACTAAAATGTTGCATAATTCACACTGTGATGTGCAAATAATTAATTCTTAGCACCATGATTGCATTATCACCATTTTACTTATCTAGTATTTATCAGCACGCATTACACGTATGAATAAAATAAAAATTTTCATAGAATATTTGCCACATTGGCACTGATCACGTGTGGAAATGGTGGTTAAAAATATGTGTAAAACAGGTTGTTGTCTCACCTGCTGCCTTTCTATATATGCCGACATGGTAACATCGCAGACCAGATTCAGGGTCAGAAAACTGCTTCCAAGTGCTTGCCACAGTGGCAGGCTCTGACGTATACATGGTGTCAGTATCAGGGTTTTTGCCATCACTTACCAACCCTTTAACTGGAGGGGTCGTATCAACGTAGACTGAAACCCAGGTATGTTAGCATGTTATAAGAAACAGTAGTATATCAGTTACAACATTCATATCAAATGGAATAAAACTGCCATAAATTTCTTATACATTGACCCATCCATATAATTATTCTGGGGTGCTGTAATATGGCGTATGAATGAAATCAGTGTTCAAATCATAAAAAGTTTGCTTTTAATAATGTTTGATATCTGTAATTATTATGAGTTAAACACTATAACATTTTTATGTACATAGTAAAAGTAATAACAAATATTTAAAAGCTAAAATAATTAATTAAGATGTAATTTTTCCATATGGGTAAGTAAACATACGTCCACATGCACAAATATATGCACAAATACCCACACCTGGCCACAATGCCTGCCCTACCTCCATCTGAGTGGGCTGTCACGTTCCTCTCTATCAGTGCAGCGTTGATGGCAGTGACACTTGCAATGTATGTGTGTTTGTGCTGCAGTTGCAGTCCATCCACACAATAACTGGTCTGATCGTAGGACAGTCTCGTGTAGTTGACTACATCGTCAGCACCAGCCGTGGTTCCCAATGCAAACACGAATGTCACTGCAACATGTGTGACAAATGTTATCAGGGTTTTGTCATCTACATCTTGATTATATAGTACCATGATATTGGATTACATTTATGCTACTGTGTTGCCTTTAGAAAAAGAACTTGCAATAGACAATGCTATAGCGTACAAGTTTATTAAACCAGCATTATTAATAACATGTCCAAAATTTGATCAACTGCTATGTCCTTGCAAAGATTCCATCTCAGAAAGTATACTTCTATATTTCAGACAACAAATTCACATACATAATTCCAACACAAATGTTACAACATAATATGTACCGTACTTGGTCTAGAACTGGCTAACTTGTTTTATTCTTGTAATAACTATAACACTGTTTCGTAATGGTGATTAGTAACTGCTGTTTCAGCAGCATCAATTAGTGTGTCCAATCATCATGTCTTACAGATTCCACTTTGTGGGTCGTTGAATCCATGCCAGTTTGCACAATATCTAGTAGAGGACGATTGGAAGGTTGCGTCTTTTTTTATCTTATCACCATCATAAACTTGACCAGCAATCGGTGCTGAGCTGTCCACTGTTATGGACTTCTCAGCGTGGCCAACTGTACTCAGGTCAACTGAAACATGATTCACAAGTTCCATGAACAAACAGGCATCTAATGGACACAATAAACAACTATTGTTTATCTCAGTTTGATAGCGTTTGTGGTGGCAGGTAAGAGGTACAAGAGATGGATAATAATAATTAATATATTTGGTGTCTATATCCTCAGGAACCTGAGCTAAGAGGTGCAACAAAACAGAATCATTAAGTATAATCGTGAACAGGGATGTGCAAGTCATTATCAGAGCGAGGGACAACTGAAGATTTATGGTGGAAATGCAATTTGGAATAAATGTCGAGTTTTTTCGTTCATTCCAGATCCTAGGCGCAGCACCAGAAAAAGCATGTTTGCCCAAGTTAAGTTTTGTTTTAGATAGAGAATCATGCATTATCATATACATAATAGGAGAATCTACTATGTAGCTGAACAATCTGTGAGATGTTCACTTTAAATAAATACATGCATCTGTGATGGTGTTAAATACATGTAGAGATTAAGATAATTACATAATTTTAGCCAGGAAGCCAACTGATAGAGGAATAATGATAATGTATTGTGACATTTAATTGACATGCACAATGCCAAATAAACTGCTAAATAATGGAAGATGTGAAAGCTAAATGTGAATAAAATTAGTGGTTGTCGAATTATGGCCTGCTAAGCACAGGAGAAATGACTAAATATTTTTTGGAGTAGCCCTGAAAACACAAACCATTGTTGGTGAATCGCATTTTCACCCAGACAGGCACACCGTTGGGGATGTTGAAGGTATACTGAACACGTGAAAAGTTCTGTATTGGTGTCCACTCTAGGATAAATGTGTCCTTCCTACTCAGACCCAAACCCATTTCAGCAATCCTGATCTGCGATACCGGATCCCTGCAACAAATCATTTCAAATTACATTAGTCTTGGGTATGTCTGTGATATGTTCAATGCTACACGTTCCAAAAGCAGCAATGTGACCAGTAGAATCTGACCACAGAAACTAAAACAAGGAGTGCACTATTATGCCACAATTATGAACTCATTCAGCACAACCAGTTTGTAATATATGTAATGTTCTCTGTGGCATGACAAATACAACTACTTTATCATGTTTCAATCACAAGTCCCACACACATAACTATAATGACATTTTGCGACACTAAAAACAACATTTATCCATATATTCTATGAACACAAAACTCCTTGACTATACACTAATCATATTCTGTGTATACTTTTCTTTTTTACTAATTATATAAAAAATCTGGCAAAAAAGACTTACGTAGCATTGACAAAGAATGAAATGATGAAGTTATCTTCATCATAATTGACATCATATATATCATAGATGATGGGAGGTGTTGCATCTATTGTGTAGGGCTGTGAATGGCACACAGTCAGAGCAAGAGGACCAAACTCAATGTTGTTGATCGCTCGCACTGTTACGTAATACTGATTGTCTGAAAGGCAACAATGAAGCAACATACAGAGAGGCAATGCACAAATATAAAAAGTAGACTCCAACCTCAACTGATTTAGCCTAACACAAATCTGGTTCGTTGATGTCCAAATATGTAATGTGTGAATAGTTTATGTAACATCCGCAGTCGATTTAATAAAAAAAAACTATTTTGTTCAAATCATCAAAAGAATTTACTTTAGTTGTTCGATTTAGTAAGACTCAAAATAGTGGATATCCAGAATGGTAAACACTGTGCAGGTCATATGGGTGTGACTTCCATCCTCTCACTGATCACATGACACTGTGCAAGTCAATGCCAATCATGGGTGTGACTTCCATCCTCTCACTAACCACATGACACTGTACAGGTCAATGCCAATCATGGGAATGACTTCCATCCTCTCACTGACCACATGACACTGTACAGGTCATTGCCAATCATGGGAATGACTTTCATCTTCTCACTGACCACATGACACTGTACAGGTCATTGCCAATCATGGGAATGACTTTCATCTTCTCACTGACCACATGACACTGTACAGGTCAATGCCAATCATGGGAATGACTTCCATCCTCTCACTGACCACATGACACTGTACAGGTCATTGCCAATCATGGGAATGACTTTCATCTTCTCACTGACCACATGACACTGTACAGGTCATTGCCAATCATGGGAATGACTTCCATCCTCTCACTGACCACATGACACTGTACAGGTCAATGCCAATCATGGGAATGACTTCCATCCTCTCACTGACCACTTGACAGTTTTTAGCGACAGAGTTTTCAGTATTTCCATTTTCACTTCAATTAATGTTTGACCAAACATTAAGTAATTTAATAGTTTATCTGATGATTGCACAAAAACTGCATAAAAAAGTTGCACAAATGAGGTAGCATGTTGCAGATGATACTAGGTAGGTTTGATTTTTTTGCAAAATGAATCTGAAATGAGACTAGTGAAGACATCAAATTGAGGAGGAACCTTTAAGTTGGCTTCCAGATACAAATCAACCACAGAATTATACACGCATCCCACAACTTAAAGTGTAACCAAATCTACGATGTATGTAAATTAACACATGTGCAAAATAATTTTTTTAATTAATGCCATCAAGATTAATTATTTAATGTTATGAAATTCATATATAACTCCTTCTCTTCACACCCTTTCACCAATCTCTTTCCCTCTCTCACATTCTCTTTTCATTCCCTCTACATCTCTCTCTCTCTTCCTCTCCGTCCCTCTCCCTCTCTCAGCTCATCCCCCTCCCCTCTCTCTCCCCTCAACCTCTCTGCCTCTCTCAACCCTCTTTGCTGCCTCTCTACCTCACTCTTCACACTCGATCCACATTCTTCTCGCCCCCCTATACACAACCCCCCACCTCTGTATACCTCCCCTATGTGACAAACTGATCAACATACCAGGCAGGTTGAGTGGGAATGCAACTCCAATGTTGTTCCATTCGGCGGCAGAAGCGAGATGTTCGTGTGGGTCGTTGAATGGTAGAATGTCATCTCCACACAGCTCAGTTCCCACAGCCCACGTATACATCAGGATCCCTGTCTCGTTGTCGTAGATACCATCCCAATTAGCTTTAAACAAAAGGTAAAGGTAAGTTCATATACAGCTTGGCATCCATTCCTTGGGACTATTCAAACGCTTTACACTTCACCCCTGGCAGATCTGTTCATTCCAAGGCCAACTCGAGGAAAACAACACATATCCACCAGTCTATACTCAGGTACTCATTTATTGAACTGAATGAACTGGGGCAATGTGGGGTAAACAAAATTGCCAGCTTTGAAACAGCAACAACTAAGGATTAGAAACTGGGTTCTCTTGACTGAAAGTCCAAAGTTCTAACCATATGCCACCGCGCCCCACAAAAAAAAATATGGTATGGTGATATTTGTCCTTGAAAGATACCGTCCCAGTTAGCTTTAAACAAAATATGGTATGATGTCACTGAAAATTCTTCATAATAGAAATATTTTAACTATGCTTAAATAAATGTGACTTGAATGTGTTACTCACTATAAAATTATAATAATTTTTTTATCCGAAAAATAGAAAGCATGTTTCCAGCATGAAGATTACAGTTTGGAATGAAGGATATCAGTTTGAAGAATATTGACTGGGCATAAGTCGCATGAAATGCTGAATTGTTTTGTTAAGAGTTTTGAGATGGCAACTGCAGTTAAAATATGCAACATATGCACTCATTTAGTAAATTTACATCAAATACAAATAAATATTTAGAAAGTTAAATTGTAATTGCACCTATGATTACGAATGGTGTTTCTTGTGTACAAGGAAAAATAATGTGTACTCATGTCGATAATTAAACCTGACTTACCAGTGAACATGCGGTTAGCCCTGGTGTAGATGCCATCTACTAAAGGCTCGTGACCATTGAAGACAGTCATTGATCCATCTCCATCTATTATTGACCTGCAGAAAAGTCCAATATTGGTGTATTCGTGGTGACAGTTATCACATTGTTACTTTGAGTTCTGTGACTAATGAGAGACTTTCTAAGGTAACGGGTAATACATAGACAGGTTATACTTTATCTTACTATTGAATTATGTTAAAATTTATGTCATTTGGGTATAATACAAGTTAAATAATTTGAAGCCTACTGGTGATGAAAAATAAACAAGATCAGCTGTATATATCCAAAGTAAGCTACCAATGCATCTCATTTGCTAACGCAAGATTTGTACTAGGTGCCAATGGCCACATAATAATTACATAGTAATAATTAACAAACTCAGACAATGTTTACCTGTGTGTCGGTGACAATGTTTACCTGCGTGTCGGTGACAATGTTTACCTGCGTGTCGGTGACAATGTTTACCTGCGTGTCGGTGACAATGTTTACCTGTGTGTCGGTGACAATGTTTACCTGTGTGTCGGTGACAATGTTTACCTGTGTCGGTGACAATGTTTACCTGTGTGTCGGTGACAATGTTTACCTGTGTGTCGGTGACAATGTTTACCTGTGTGTCGGTGACAATGTTTACCTGTGTGTCGGTGACAATGTTTACCTGTGTGTCGGTGACGCAGTCTCTGGAGCACATCTCTGTTGCCAGATTTGTGGAACATAATTGACACAAGCATCATGGGTGAAGTTGTCATATGTTGCATTGATAATAAGACCAGGAACTGGAGGAGATACGTCAACCAGCAGGCCAGTAGATGATATCATGTTCTTGTAGTCTACAACAACATAACATCATTATCAGCACATAAGTTGTTACCGGAGTTTTTTAAATTGAACGATGCCAAATAATTTAAGTTGATAGATGGGAAAGTTAAATCTGAATAAAAGTAACTGTTGTTGAATTGGTACCTTTAATAAAAGAAGACGTATAGATATCTCTCAATTTCCTGGAACTATTTGTCTATGGATTGTGTAACTGCTAGCAGCATGAATATATTTAAAAACAAGGTTGACACATATCTCAGGATGGCGGGTTACATGTAGATGAACAATGTTGGACTCTCGATAAGCCAATCGCTTTCTTTTTCACTTGCCATCTGAGCATTTGGCTTATCTTGTTAAACTGCTGACATGTAACAAGCACCAACACAGTCACATGATACCAGAGGGCATTGCATTCTGACGCTGATGAAGGGACAGCGCTAACACCCAGGACTCTGAGAGGTACCCATACGTTCAATATGATCAGTAGTTATTGCACAACCAACTTATCATATATGGTAGTGACAATCAATATTCACTAAAATTACAACGTCTTTTGGCTCTGTTTTATACAAAGCTGCATTAAGAAGAATGTTATGTAGTTATGTCCCTGCAAAGTTTCCTTCAGTCTGCCCATCCACTTTTGGTCTAAAATTGACAGGAAATATAGGAATTCAGAATTAAAATTTAGGAATAACATAGGAATATTTTAGCCAAATATAGGAATATTGTTGTTGCATACTGCATTATTTCAGGTGGTGTCATCTACTGACTGATTCAAGTTAACACAAATTAGCAAATGCGGACAGTCAACATTACTTCACCAATTTCACCGATCTGATTAGGGTTTTAAGTGACTCCCGCGACACCAAAATCAGATCCTCATCCATAGGTGGCCAACGACATGTAGATTTCTACCGCAAAAACAATTTTGTACTGATGAATCACAAGAAACTTTCAAATCCCCACAATTATTCGGAAAATATAGGAATTGTTTGAAAACATAATTGTTTTGAAAATATAGGAAAACATAGGAAAGCTGGACACCCTGTTTATTTTATGTTTCAGACACAATAGTTATTTGCAGACAGACACACATATAACGAACCGAGTAGATTCTGTAAGTAGTAGTTCAGGTAGACGATCCTGTTGTGTTCAAGGTTCAGTGAGTCGAACTGGACAGAGGTCACATGGCCGATACCATGTCTCTCAAAGTAGTGAAATAATCCACTCTGTGGAACATAAGTACAGAGAATTTGATGGAAACATAAATGATGGGTTTACATTTTTCATTCTCATTCCAACTATCTATACCGTTCACACACACAAACATGCATGCGTGATAATATGCATGCTAAGCCTTCAACATATTAACGGGAGACTCGGGTCGGATTTGACGAATTTTTTACAATAAAATGAATTTCGAGTTGTTGCCATTTCCGTGTATAAATATTATTCAACTTGCCATTCATGTAAGTTGCACTGTCGAAATAAACACATTTCTGTCATAAAACGTGTCTTTTGTATGGTGCCTATCATTGCTAAGTCTTTGTTTTTGTCAAATGAACTGAGACTAATGGAACATTAGGTGATTTTCCGCGAGCCATTGCATGCCGGAAAATACTGCCATTTCAACATGGCGCATATCACGGGAAAGCCCAATTTTCGCTCTGTATGATGGTACAAACAGTTTTAAAATGTGCCCGGAGATATCCGAGTAATTCCGACTATAAATGACCGCCTTTGAACCATCTCGGCGACAAAGGAATGGGGAATGCCACGACGATTCGCCGGACATCACCACGTGATGTCGGATTCCCTCAAATCAAGCGCTCTAATTGGTTGTAATACTAATTTCCATCCTCTGACGTCAGCTTGAAATACCAGCTACGTTCGATTCGATCGACTTTTTTATCCCATGAGTTTCGTTCATTTATATCGCTTTGTAAAACGACATTATGCCGTTTGGTCGAAAGCGAGTGGGCGGTTACGGTACTGGGAGGCAGCGAAAGTTTGCATCGTTGCAGTTAGCGCGCGATGCGAAGGTATCGAGGGTTGAATTCGCCAATGGCAATGAACCTGCGGTGACAACTTTGTCTTCTTCGACCATCGTCCATGGTGCCAGCGAGAATGGCACGCAGTGTAAGTTTAATTCTGATATTTCATATGTTCACTTGTGTTTTATCCAAACATCGTTAGCCTTTGTGGCATAACTATTACTGTATAAACGATTTGACGCTGATCTAGTTCATGCTGTTGATGTTCGTGGTTGTGTTGACATTCAGGCCCAGGGGCCATCCAGGCACATCAGAAGCAGAACTGTGACTATGGTTTATTATATTACTACAATTTGCCTTGGTAATTAACGCATACATAGCCTATATACACACACGCGCGCGGGTGTGTGTGTATAATATGGCAATGCCAATAAAGTAAATTGCATTCAATGCCATACCCGTGCATACATAGTAAGGGGGGGGGCTTTTGTTGTTGAACATGTCTTGGATACTTTTTTGTTCATGAAATACATTTATATTGTGTATTTTTTCCAGGCATCAAGGCGGTCATCAACATTACCAGCTGATCCGTCTCGGAGACTGTCTGCCAATGAACGGAAGTTTGGTTATGCAGATCTTCTGGAGGAGATAGGTGTCCCGCGATTCCTGGTTGAGGATGAGACAGATCCTGATGGAGATCTTTCAACAGTACTTGTACGCTGTGCCGTGTTGCCATCACTTGTTGCGAACCTGCCATGCGCGTTGTTAGGAAGCATACACTTTCCATCCGGGCTGTCGACCGCACAGCACCCTCGGCATGGTGTGTGGCCTCGAGACTTTCTGCACCAGTTGCGACAAGGTCATCAATGAAACTCTGTCATCAGACTGTATTGATGGGACTCAGGCGACGAATGTCCCGTTTGTCGTGGTGAGATCAGCTGTGTCGGCAACGATGGACATGGGTGTCGGGTACTCAGGACTTGTGTGAAATTTATTTTACAATGCCAATGACTCTTAACTTTGCCTTTTGATAGATTATACATTCAGTAATATGTATGCAAAGTTTCAATCATCTAGGTTGCTTTTCAGATGTTGAAATGTATGTGCCAATGTACATAAACTTTGAACACGATTTTCTCAAAAACATGTTTTCCCTCACACCTACTGCCTCCCGTGTCACTTATCTCTGCTATTGTTTGACAGAATTGCTTGAAACTTTCTACAGTGTTTCTTGATAGTATGCTCTTGAAAACTATGTAGTAACTTTTTAGAAAACATTACTTATATTTTATATAATGAACCATCAATGTAAAATTTCATGATGAAAAAATACATTCAGATGTAAAAAAATCATGAAAACAAAAGTTTTTTAAAAACTTGGAAAGTCAACTGACTGTTTTCATTGGGGTTATGTGGAGTAACTACACACCAAATTTGAGTCCTCTAAATCCAGTGGTTACTGATATAAGTCACACGCAACATTCAATCCAAGATGGCTGCATACCGTGGGAAAATATGTATGAAACTTTCTGAAAAAAATTCACAGCATTGCTGTTACCTGGACTTGCAATCTATGAAAGTTTCAGCCCTGTAAGTTCAGTGATAATGAAATAAGAAAATAAAATGTGTTTAGACCCAAGCGACGCCTTAAAGTTGTCTCATTAACTAGAATAATTAGTCGATAACGCGTTTAATTGCTGCCATGGTACACCATTGATATTACAACACTGACTTGATGCCATTGAATTAGCACTCCATTACACCATTGACTTTACAGCACTGACTTACCTGCCTGACGTGGGTGGTGTGCCCCTCCACGTGATCCATCAGTTGACACACCTTTACAGCACTGGCTTACCTGCCTAACGTGGGTGGTGTGCCCCTCCACGTGATCCATCAGTTGACACACCTTTACAGCACTGGCTTACCTGCCTAACGTGGGTGGTGTGCTCCTCCACGTGATCCATCAGTTGACACACCTTTACAGCACTGGCTTACCTGCCTAACGTGGGTGGTGTGCTCCTCCACGTGATCCATCAGTTGACACACCTTTACAGCACTGACTTACCTGCCTGACGTGGGTGGTGTGCCCCTCCACGTGATCCTCAGTTGACACACCTTTACAGCACTGGCTTACCTGCCTGACGTGGGTGGTGTGCCCCTCCACGTGATCCATCAGTTGACACACCTTTACAGCACTGGCTTACCTGCCTGACGTGGGTGGTGTGCCCCTCCACGTGATCCATCAGTTGACACACCTTTACAGCACTGACTTACCTGCCTGACGTGGGTGGTGTGCCCCTCCACATGATCCATCAGTTGACACACCCCGGCAGCGCTGTAGTCGTAGTTGAAGCTGAGACAGGCTGTGGCTGGGAGACCGAGGCATGCCCGGGCACACGCCTGTGCATAGTGGAAGTGTAGAGTCTTCCTCGGTTCTGCAACTAGACGACCTTCTCTCGGTGCTGTGAAAAGAAATACTTTGTTAAGACATCTAGTTAAGATATTTAACTTTTTGTTCTTGTCCTGTCCTTGGATTGTTCAAAGTGCTTTGCACTCCCCCTCCACCCCCTGGCAAACCTGTTCATTCGGCAACCCAACTTCTCAGGCAAGTATTCAGCCATACAGTAATTACTGCACGAAGATCATTCATTCATTCACATACGACAGCAAGAGGATTCGAACCCAGATTCTCTCGATTGAGTCCGATGTTGAAACAAATATTGGAAAAAAACCGTTTCATTTGCTGCACCAACCCTTTGTAACTTGGAATTCAATCTTAGTGTTGTCATTCCCTCTTAGTGTTCTCATTCCCTCTTAGTGTTGTTGCAAACATAAAACATTTTGCTGCTATATGAAGTCCTATCTTTATAAGGGGAGACATCTCAGGTGAAATGGCACTTTTTGACAAAATTACTCAAAATGTGTTTCCACTGTAATTTCATACCTCTAAATCAATTTTATTCATAGAAAAAGCATGCCTCTTTCAAGTAATAAATCACGTTCCTCAATGTTTGACGGGCTTTTGCAAAAAACTGTGTTTTTCCGATTTGGAAACATCATATCTCTGGTAATAGTGACGCTACACCAATGAAGCTTTGATTGATGTGCTCCTTGTTATCTTGTTATCTTCTTTATGCAACTACGAAGATATATTTTTGGCTTAGTGTACATCTTAGTAGTTGTAATGAAAAACGTGGGTTTTTATCAACAAAAATGTTATATTTGTTTAGATATGAAGTAATGGCAATACATTAAATGTCTCTTCATAGTTGCACAACAAGAGGTGTTGTAAATTAGAAACTGAAAGAATTACGAATACATTTATTTCAGGTAAAAACACCCATAAACAATCGGTACATACAAATAGGTATGCAAAAATACATAGCTTTTAAAAAGTAAATAAGTTAGAAATATAAATAGAAAAAATTTTATAAGTTGAAAAGTTAATATATAAATAAGTTATAAAGTATAAGAAATAATTAAATAAATAATGTAGAAAAGAATGGAATGTCTGTATTCTTTGCGTTATATGTTCATGACGACTTCTTGATGTATATATGTTATCGTCATGCTCGTAGGAATGTGGGCTCTGAGAAACTTGCCAGATGGGGCTGTACGTGATTGTGTTCAGTTCCTGCCTGGTTTGTTTTGAAGAGCTCACATTCCTGTTAATGTTCTTCCCAAAGTGGCTGCGTGATAAGCAGCCCACTTTGTAATAAAAACGTTATTTATTTGGCCCATTTCAATTCTCTACTACATCGGACCTGGTTATTACATAAATGAATTTATGCAACTTACCAGATGCATAATTTTTTTTATGAAATAACAAAGGCAGGTTTTCGCTAAACCTGCCCTGGGTATCTGAGACTACACCTGAACTATTTGACCAAATAAATTGTATTACTCCACGCTAGCCAGCCAATCATGGCATAGCGGAAATCAGTTGAAACCAGAGCCAGTAGCTAGAAACATTCACTCCTGCTCCAGTCTCCTCATTGTGAAGTTGTGGCAAATTGTTTCTTGAAATCCGCCCTCCTCCCCACCTTTCTTCCTTATCTTCAATGTTTAGCTTAAAATGTGATAGTACATCGTTGATGAAATAGGAAGTTGAAAGATGTCGAAACCGCTTTCCTCACTGTTGGCTTTAAATTAGATGAACACGGGGGTTTGTCCCCTAGTAGTTGGAGTTCATGGGGTTTTCTGCGCAGACAGGCCTCCTATTTCTTCATCGGCATTCTTGGCTTATGTTTATACAGGTTTGCGAAATGGTCCCACCTTTTTGTAATAAAATTTGTGTATTGGTGGTGGAATGTCTGTATTCTTTGCATTATATGTTCATGACGACTTCTTGATGTATATATGTTATCGTCATGCTTGTAGGAATGTGGGCTCTGAGAAAGTTGCCAGACGGGGCTGTACATGTGTTCAGTTCCTGTCTGGTTTGCTTAGAGGAGCTCACATTCCTGTTAATGTTCTTCCCAAAGTGGCTGCATGAAAAGCAGTCCACTTTGTAATAAAAAACTTCATTTATTTGGCCCATTTCAATTCCCTACTACAAAAAGTGGAAATGGGAGTTTTGGCTTTCCCAGAAGTGTTCACGGGTTTTAATGCTGGGACGCAGCTCGCTTCCCTTCCACCTTGGATTTTAGAACTGTTCGTGTAGCGAATTGGCCCCACCTTTGTAGTTATTCCAGTTAGAGCTAGTGTATTTTTAAGCAGGTAGTTGTATTCATAGACTGCGTGATAGCATGTAGGGCATTATGCTATTTGGTTTAAGGGTGTTCCATGACAACAGTAATGCCATTGTTTCTTTTATTTGTTCTAGGAATACTGCTACTGCTTTGTGTTGAAATGTGCGCTCTATTGAACCCGACTTCCAGGAGGCTCGCATGGGGCGTAGTCAGCCTGGCGTTGGGTTGTGGAGCCCACATTTCTTTGTTTTACATTTCTTTGAAAGTGGGCTTACCCTTAATCCCCACAATAAACGTCATTCATTTGGCCTTTTCATATCTCTATATCTGTGTTGTGTTGTTGATTGCATAAAGGATTATATTTAATATCACCTTCAAAACCAAACTTTGCACAAATATTCAGCAAAGCCTGAAGACTGCTAGGACTAGGTGCAATAACACATAAAACTGCATAAAACATGGTTAGTACAGCAGCATACCTGCACTATTTTATTACATTGATCCCTGAATCCAGGGTTGAAAAAATCATGATTTAAAAAAAAAAAAATTTAATAAGATTTTTTAAAATTTAAATCAGATTTTTTAAAATTATTTATTTGATTTTTTTTAAATCTGGTATACACAATGTCATAAAATATTTTACTATCAAGCTATCTGGTTTCAATACAGCTACACAAGTGTGCGCACTTTGTGCTTTTGTATTAAAAAACACACAAAACCAACAACGCAAGCCAGGTGTAAGGATATGAAAAGGCCAAATAAATGACGTTTATTAAGATTATGCCTAATGGCATATTATTCCGATTAAAAGTATGAAGTGTGGACCCTGTAACATGCGCCAAGCATGTGGCTGAGCCTCATAAAAAGCCGCCTGGACACAATGCTCCCAGAGCCCACACTTCGACATAGCAATACAGTACATGTAGTAATATTCCTACAACACAAGACAATTCATGGCATCATCACCAGCACATTAAAACATTACCCAATACCGACAATACTCGACGCAAACCTATTTGCATATACTGCATCACTGGACTACACTACTTGCTAAAATTCCTACTCTATATATTTTTGTAACCTAAAAGGTGGGGCCATAACGCCTGATTAGCAATAAACCATCCCAACATTGAGGATGGAAGGGAAGTCATCTTCCACTCCGCACCAAAACCCTATGTGAACGGGCAGATAGCCGAATGAAAAGCCCAAAGTCCACTGGGAAAGCGTCATAGGGAAGGTGGTGACTTCACTTCCACCGGTAATGTACAAAATATTATCAAGCACGACACTACTCAACACATTAATATAACATTCAGCAGAAATTGGGGAGGAGGGTGGGTCGAAAACTTGTAAAACCGAGAAAGCAGGTCTGCTCCGCATGTATCAAACATTCGGAGTGAAGCTGCTTACTTTCAAACTGCGTCATTCGAATGACTGCCGCGCTCTGATTGGTTTAGCGGTGTCACGGGAGCGCTTAATCAGTCATCCTGGTATCTTTGCCTACGCTTAGATTAGCATAACCTATTGACCCTCACGTGCCCTGCCCGCGCCGCTGCCAGCATAAAATCATGTATGCAACCGTGGTCGCATACTCTCATTTATGTTAAATTCATATAAATCAGCGATTAAAAAAAACGGAAGTAAAAAAAATCATAAATCAATGATTTATTTTGAGCGATTTAAATCAATGATTTAAATCAATGATTTAAATCAAACAGCCCTGCCTGAATCATTGGAGGGGGAACTTGCAAAAAAAGTCAATATACTTTTTTATTCAGCAAGATTCACTTTACAGTTTGGGCTAAAACAATTTGAATTAGCATTGAAATTTAAAAATAAATCCTATCCATCTATTTCCATGTGGGGTGTCTCCCCTTAACCATGAGTGCCCTACTTAGTTCTCTAGAGTAGCCATCCATCTGTTGTATACCAATTTCTTCAAATTTTTTCCAAGATTGCCTAACCCTTTCGTTTTTTATGTGCCTCCGAGCTTGGGTTTCTGAGAATTTAGGTGCAATAGAACAACCGCATTTTATTAAAAAAGCAAGTCATTAATGCTAAAATAAAAGACCCATCTAATGGTATGTATTATGTTTAATGTAGTAAATTGCTACACTGACGTTAGAAAAGAAATGTACTGGAAGTTAACTCACCAGAGAACCCGTATTAGTTATGTGCATAGATTTCATGTGTATTGTTATAAGACATACAGCTACTGTGTATTCTCAACATTTAAGGAAGACAGTAGACACAGTATCTCACTCTTTGACAGTAATAATGTGATCACTTCTACATATACTGATAATTTAATAAGGCACCATGTAGACACACTGAACCCAAGGAGAGTGCATGTATACTGCAATAATGCAGAAAATTTGTTACCTGCAAAATGTTCAAGAAGTCGTAGACCAAGTGGATCATCGTCTGTATTCACGTGACTGACAGCTTTAGTGCTGGATGTATTCTGCCAGTTGACCACCTGTGTGCCGTGTGACCCCTTGCCATAGCCAACGGATATCTAAGAGACATATATGGATTCACAAGCTGTCACAATATTTTTCAAGAAATACACCAAATCTCAAATATAAATTATTATATTTTCTCTTAATGCTGTTTCTAGTAGACATGTAACTGTAATTTTTATTCATATCATTTGTACAATATTCTGCTTAGCAGTCATTACATTCAGAATCAAAATAAGAAAATCTTTACCAAGACAAGTTAATAACATTGTCAATCAGCTGCTGGTACTGACATTGCCATTGCTATTAATGAATAAAGACTATCATCAGCAAAGTAAAGGCTTATATTCAAATCCATCACCACTTAAACTTTTCTGGGAAGTATTCAGCCATGCAGCAATTATTACATGAAACCTACTCGTTCACATAATGCCCATGTTTGGAACGACAGTAAGAGGATTTCACTGAGAGAATGTTACTCTAACCACTGTCCTACCTATCCACCCATCAACGTAAGTTATTATATAGCACTGTATCTGGTCCTTGGGACCGTTCAAAGCACGTTACACTCCCTGACCTGTTCATTCAAACACTATCCCAAGCATTATTCTACCATGTTGCAAATACTGTGCAATGACTACCCATTGATTTAAATCCACCTGTCTCTTGCTTATTTATACAGCTGAAAGAACTGAAACAACGTGGAGTAAAACAAAAGGATTCACACTCTGGTTCACTTGAATGAGATTCCTACTGCGCCTCAACGTACCATCTGCGATGTGATGACAGTGTCGTCCAGTGCCAGAGTGGACCCTTGTAACAGTCCTGTGTGGCTGGTGCTGCTGAAGTCAAACATGACGCGTCCCTCAGGAAGTGTCATGTCATATGTAGGCAGTTGACACGATATTGTAGATGCCATACCCATTGAGTTCTTTGCCTTTACCCGGAAGTACAGAGGCACGCTGTGGACCATTCTCTGAAAGGTAGAGGCACACTATGGACCATTCTCTGAAAGGTACAGAGGCACACTGTGGACCATTCTCTGAAAGGTAGAGGCACACTATGGACCATTCTCTGAAAGGTACAGAGGGCGCTGATGTTATGCACTGATGTCTCAAAAACATATTGGTCAGTGTAAAATATAACAAGATATATTTACTATATATGCTATAATAAAGGTTTGGTTCGTGTACACGTGTGGCTATATAGTGTTATTATAGTAATTGTGGTATTTAATATGTGTACTATTTTATATATATTTCTTTATCACAATTAATATAATGAACCATCTTGAATCATGAATCTTTTCAAGAGAGAGCTCAAAAGGTCAGAGCTGAACA
Organism: Lamellibrachia satsuma; assembly: GCA_033239005.1. Classification (NCBI taxonomy): domain Eukaryota; kingdom Metazoa; phylum Annelida; class Polychaeta; order Sabellida; family Siboglinidae; genus Lamellibrachia; species Lamellibrachia satsuma. Next base: position 2,470,357 of record BSQZ01000020.1, on the reverse strand, counting down.
GCTGCTACGAGTGGGAGAGATTTGCAGAAGATCGTGGAGACGACTCGAGAGGGCAGAACAAATTAAGTTATGTTCCCCCACCCCCAACAGACCAAGGGGATAGAAGAAATGTGACTTTATAAAGCACTGTCTCACTAAACCCATCCCATACACACATACACAACAATCTCCAATGAACTACCAATCACACGTTCACCCACCCGTGAGACAACAGTGGATGGGCCACCCAGTGGTTCGTTGTTGACAACATCACATCCGCCACTGTAAGTGCCGACACAGTACGAGAGTTCCACTTCACTGCGGTCGTCAGCCACACCAAACTCAATGTTGAAGGCCGGCTCCGTGTAGTCCAGCCTCTCAAGCTGCACTACACGGCACATGACTGCTGATGACTGTCTGTCTGCTGAGCGTTTCACTACTGAACCTTTACAGTTGGTACAGTTCTAAACAAACAAAATAGTTTCACATTAACATGTTGCAAACTGAAATTTCATGGTGAATGATTTGTTAATAATAATAATACAGATTATTTTGTGTCAGATACAAATATTCATGGTGCTTCACAGCATATCAAACATTAATAACACTGTCTAAAATAGCTAAATAAACAAATACATAAATACATTTTTTATAACACTAATAATAATTTTTTTAATAAATCTAGCATAGTATAGCACAATGTATACACTAAACAGAAACTTTTTTAATACTGCTAACTAATGTGAAAAAGACTATGGAAAATATTCATTATAAAATTACATTAAGTAGAGGAACTTCAGTGTCATTGGGTCTGTGCACTGTTCCATGATACAGCTACTTGAGGAATACATCCATCAAATGAAAATACTATTTGCAGGCTAGGAATAACAAGACATTTAACAAGATTGCCATCCAATGTAAAATTTCAAGATGGCAAGTGGACAAGGAAGCCATTGGCTTATCAAGAATCTGACAATAATTCATCTATGTGTAACCTGTCCTTCCAAGATATTTGTCAGTTTTATTTTTAAACATATTCACACTGGTAGCATTTACACAAACATAATCATGATTTATTCCATTAATTTATCATCCTCTATGAGAAAGAATGCTTTTTGTTAATCAACTATTCACTGTTCCTTCACTAATGAAACTACTTGTCCCATAGTTCTTCTATTTTCTTCGTTAAATAAAAAGCAAATACAATATTTTCATAACGATTTAGTATCTTCAAAATCATAGTACCATTTACCATTTAGTATCCATTTTCATGACCTCGTCTCTAGTGTTGTTAAGGCATCACACTGGTCGGGAAATGGATGAGATGATATCTCAGCAACCAGAAAAGCAATCTTTACCAAATTTTCTGGATGTGCTTCTGGTGTGGAAAGACAGCCAATTTCTTAATTTAATCTAATTTGCATAATCGTAACCATGGTAACCAGCTATTCATTAAAATTGGGTTTGCATGATTTTGTGAGAGTTCCCACATTAAAACTTTAAAAAAAATTGTCTTCCTTTTTTGATTGCTATGATCTGTTAAGATACAAAGGGGTGCAATAATGCTATTTTCATTCAATTCATTTATGCAATTATGAACAAAATGTGTTTGCGAGGAAATGTTTTGTTTTTATCCATAATTTAAAATCAACTTCAATCATTAGTATATATCCTCATGTGTATGCCATCACCATCATAAAACATCATTGCACTCACAGTACTATAATAAATACCAAGTAAAAAATTCAGCCGGCAACACTTTTTTTCATGAGAGCTCCCGCAAAAAGTGAGTTTTGAGAAAACAGCAAAAAACCAAATGCACGTTTGATATTATGAATAATACCAATGCAATGTCAGTTTTATGAAGATTTTCACATCACCAACATGTAGTGACTACATAGAGAATATACTGTTGACTTCGCCATCGTACAGCCAGGTTCCTTTCCAGCAAATAGATACTAAACATGGCCGACTTGCATGGGTGCAAAAAGTTGGCATATTTTCGTCGATTTAAATGTCCATCCACCAGAAAGATGTTAGCAGCTACAATGGTAGTGACATATTTAATAATTTTATTGGCACTTCTAGGACAATTTCAGTGAAATAAACTAGCTACATGTGTGGAAGACATCATGCCTTCTGAAAATCTACTTCATTCAAAATCGATAAACTGAAAAAATTTCTGGCATTTCCCGACCCGCGTGATGCCTTAAATGGCTAAGCCATGTACCTTTTTCTTAAAGAAGACTCCATAGACACATTCCAACATGGCAAAATAACACAGTATTGCTCTGAAGGAGGATGCCACAGTCGCCATTCAATTACTTGTGTATACTTACTGCTTTGGAATAGCTGCCAAAGTCTGGCGCTGTCAAGTCAGCCTCAGCGTTATTGAAATTCAGCAAGTTTTTGTTGATAGCCTTGCTCTGGTAGTGCCACAACAGTCTGTTGATTAGAGTCCGCCGCCAGCACATCGTGCCCTTCCACGGGATATAGATGCATAATTTGAATTTGAGTAGTGCCCTCAGCTTGATATGCAAAGGAATCAGAACAAGATCCACACGAGCCCTGGAACATAAGTGGTAAAGGAAATGTACAGTGGTGTTCATTGGTTAACTGCTGTGGAGTGAATTGGCGGTTTCACATAATTAAAATGTCCCAATTCTCTGAATTTTTCGATTTCAAATACATCTGAAATATAAGTTTTATACTTCATGTTTCAGCCTTTACTGTTGCACTATATTTACCTTCAGAAAAGGCATAAAACAGGAGTTTGACAAACCAATAAATTATCTGATGAGCAATGTCACATTTCCCCTTGAAAGGTTAAGATTTACTGGTATGTCTTTTATTACCAAGAAGTCATCTCTGTATGTCATAAAACTTGTCAATTATTGTAAACGAACATTTGACAAAGACTACTCATAATCATTACCTCACTTCAAAGGGGAATTTGTTGAATTCTATGATGACGTTTATTGGGAAGGATGTTGTGAGTAGGTATCCAGTCAATCGCAGCTCTGCTGTCAGTACATCAACTGACAACCCTAGGTAGCCCCACACCAAACTGCCTATTTGTGGAACAATCGTTCCCTGCAACAAACATACTTAAGATGAAATACAGACTCCAATATATGCAGCTCTTAGCAAAGTTACAGGTGCATATTGCAATACCATTGTGAATAATGCAGCAGTGTTTGTTATTTACCTAATTACCATAACAATTGTTAACTGACAAATGCCACTCCTAGTAATACAAAGGATTCAAGTTGTAATACAATCACCATCGAACACGTTTGTGGCACTAAGCTAAAGCTTGTTTTATTGCAGGCCTTGTTAGCTACTATTGATGGAACTAAACCAAGCTATTTAACATCATATTATTCTTCATTTTTATGACAGTCTTGTTCAAGGTAGTTTTGTAATAAATATTTTGGACTTACTGCCCAGCCCTCCAACTAAACTTCGAGGCTAAGTTAGCGTTTTCTAGTACAATTATTTCTAATGCATATAATAATTACACATATACGTTGGCGCATAGATTACACACAAACACAGACAAATTTTGGACAGAGCTCAACACAATATTACTGGCATATTGCATGGTACGAAAACTCTCCACAAAACTATATAAACATTATATAGAGTAATATAATTTTGTGTATAGCCCATCAGTAATATATTATTATAATCATCTCACCGTTGCTTTCATCGTCAAGAAGCAAATTTTGCTGGTAAACTTAGCACCGTAATACCCATTGATGCCAAACTCTGAAGGAATAAAGGCAACACATGTTCTTCCTTCATAAAAATAAAATACAAACAATGCAAGGCAAGTTTATGTCATACTAGACATAATCCTTCACTAGCTGAATGATTATGTAATATAATGTTCTTTAGGTGCAAGCCCAATTTTGGCAGGCACAATGCAATTTTCTTGGCAACCAAAACATGGAAAGAATACCATGGAGACCATGCCTAACTCATTCAAAATTACTCATGCCTGAATTTTGGATAACAGTTGTGAACATAAAAATGTTATTCAGAACAGAAACTAATGGAGAAGTATTGTGAATTACTTTCGTGGGAACCAGCCTCCTGACGACTAGATGATATTAATGATTAGGTGCGTTAATATTACAAAAATATGCAGAGGATTTTTCAGTTAAGTTTATATAAATTGTCAGTCATGTACATTTAAAGAAAGAGCTACAACAATTAGTGTTGCAGGCATTTTAGATCAACTGGAAGTTTGTACTTACTGAACTGCAGTGGAATTGGACCAACAGGAATGACATGAGGAGGATCCAGTTTGTAGATCTCCTTGTAGTACGGGCCGAATGTCTTCGCTGGCCCAGCAAGGCATATGTCAAAACGGTTAAATTCACTCCCAAAGATGCTCGCCATCAGACTTTCAATCTTGTTTGTCAACTTTAGGCAGAAACAAAAACAACTTCATCACACATCATAGTTACCTGATTTCTTTATGAGATAGATTATAATTTATGGCTGCAGATGAGACTACATATTGTCATAATCACCTGGGCCCTTATTCTTGAAAGACTTACAGAATCGTAACTCAAGTTTTCCATGAATATGGCAGCAAAGCTGCCTCTAGGGCGGTCACTCACATAAAATCTAACACCAAACCAACATGGCGAATTTAAGATTATGTTGCCAGCCAGCCAGTTTGGCTGAAATTCAACATGGTCTATGTAATAAATACTTCAGTAGGTTTAGTCAGTATGTAGCACATCGGATAATATTTATGAAGACAGTCCGTGAGTGAACCACAAGGACAGTTTTGCTGCCATATTTATGAAAAACTTGAGTTACGAAGTCTTTCGAGAATACGGGCTCAGAAGAGGAACCTGATGTGATATGCTATCTGTATGAATCTATGATAATTACTATTCTCTAAATCTAACTTGTTGTGGTTCTAAATTATGTGTACTTACACACAGTAAAATAACAATGAGAATAAACAAAGATAAGATTGGTGGGGGTGTTCACAGGTTTCGGTGAACGGTGGTGTTATGGCCCCACCTTTTAGGTTACAAAAATATATAGAGTAGGAATTTTAGCAAGTAGTGTAGTCCAGTGATGCAGTATATGCAAATAGGTTTGCGTCGAGTATTGTCGGTATTGGGTAATGTTTTAATGTGCTGGTGATGATGCCATGAATTGTCTTGTGTTGTAGGAATATTACTACATGTACTGTATTGCTATGTCGAAGTGTGGGCTCTGGGAGCATTGTGTCCAGGCGGCTTTGTATGAGGCTCAGCCACATGCTTGGCGCATGTTACAGGGTCCACACTTCATACTTTTAATCGGAATAATATGCCATTAGGCATAATCTTAATAAACGTAATTTATTTGGCCTTTTCATATCCTTACACCTGGCTTGCGTTGTTGGTTGCATAAAAACATTTATGCATGAATACATACATACATACATACATACATGTATTAGGAGGATATTTTATATATCAGCAACATTTATCTTTTAAGATAAGATATAATTGAAGCTTATAAAGCGTTCAAGCCGGCACGAGGGGTCTGCATCAGCCCTCTACATTAACTTTTTTGTCTAGGAGCCAACTGGCTCCTACCTACATTTAAGAGCCAAATAAACAATTTACGAGCCAAGTAAATGTGTGTGCATAAATACATATAATAGCGTTTTATACAACTGCAGTACCAAATTATTCCAAATCCAAATTAACAAGATTTAACAAGATTTGCCATCCAAGCCAAAGGCCCAGATGGCAAGTGGACAAGGAAGCCATTGGCTTATCGAGAGTCCAACAATATTCATCTACGTGTAACCTGCCCTCCTGAGATATGTGTCAACCTTGTTTTTAAACATATTCACGCTGCAGTTACACAATCCATAGACAATTTTTTCCATTCATTTATTGTCCTCTGTGAGAATGAATACTTCCTGATATCCAGTCTACACTGATCCTTTGCTAATTTTACCTGATGTCCTCTAGTTCTACTATCTTTCTTGAGTGAGAAAAACATATTTCTATCAATATTTTCATACCCATTCAATATTTTAAAAACTTCAATCTGATCTCCACTTAACCTCCTTATGTCTAGAGTTGTTAAACCACATTCTTTCAGGCGTTCTTCATAACTAAGGTCTCTAAGTTCTGGAATCATTTTAGTTGCTCTCCTCTGTATGCGTTCAAGTGTATCTATATCCTTCTTACGATAGGGTCTCCACGCTTGTATACAGTATTCTAAATGAGGTCTAACTATTGCTTTATACAGAGGTATAATCAGCTTTTTCCCTTGTACGTTATGTTTCTCCTAATCAACCCAAGAATTTTATTAGCCTTTGAAGCTGCAATACCATATAGTTCTGAAACTTTCATATCAGCACTTCTTGTTATTCCTAAGCCTTGTTCTTTTACAGTAGTGCCTAGAACAGTATCTCCCATATTATAGTTTATATCCAAGTTCCCGTGTCCTGTATGTAGGCATTTATATTTCCCAAAATTGAATACCATCTGCCATTTTTCAGACCTTTTAACTAATTTGTCTAGACTGTTTTGTAAATGTTGTTTATCGCCATCAGTGTTAAACTTTCTAAACACCTTTGTGTCGTCTGCAAATTTCAGTACGTTGCTTGTTATATTGTCGTCCAAGTCATTGATATATATTAAGACTAATACTGATCCTTGTGGTACCCCACTCAAAACTGATTTCCATTTTGAAACGTCTCCATCTACTACAACACGCTGTCTTCTGTCAGTCAGCCATTGTTCTATCCAGTTGATTATGCCATCCCTGATACTACAGGCTTTTAATTTAAGTAGTAATCTTTGATGTGGCACTTTGTCAAAAGCTTTCTGAAAATCTAAGTAGATAATATCTACTGGCGATCCCTCGTCTATCCACTTAGTGATTTCTTCCAAAAAACATAACATATTTGTTAAGCATGTTTATGTCTTCTGCCATTAAAAACCCTTGCGATATTATATTTCCAGCACTGTCTTCTAGAGGTCCGACCTTGTCTTGTGCGTTTTGTTTACTCCTGACATATACATAAAAACCCTTGCTGTTATTTTTATGTTACATGCCAGTTTTTGCTCATAGCATCTTTTAAATTGTCTAATTTCAATCATAGCTGCATTAAGTGCTTCTTTGTACTTTGCAGTCTTCATCCTTTCTGGCACACCTATAAACCCTAGCTTTGCTAAGTATTTTTTCATATCTTTATATTTACCTTTGTGGAAGTTTCTCCTGTACGATTTTTTATTTTTACTTTCTGATTTTACATTGATGTCAAAATGTATTTGATTATGATGACTGTTACCCAATGGTTCATGCATTTTTACATTGTCCACTAATTCTTTTCTCACCCCCTCTACTCTCTAGAGATTTCCATTGTATGCGTCCATGGTTAAAATCTCCCATTATGATACATTCCCCTTTACTCACTTCCTTTATAGCTTTTTGTATTTTTGTGTTATCCTCTTCGTTTATGTTTGGACTTCGGCTTCTTTAACATATAAAATAACTCCCCCTCCCTTTCTTCCTATTCGATCTCTCCTAAATATTACGATCCTGTCAGTCCTAATTAAGCATCTGTTATGTCTATGTTGGCCCATGATTTGGTTATAACAATTATGTGAGGGTCAATATCTTCTACCATAATGTTTAATTCTTTTTTCTTATTTACTATGCTCCTTGCATTTAAACATACGCATTTATAACCAGCTTCAAAGATGTTTTCCTGACATTTTGTTACTGGTTTGTGTGTTTGTGCCTCTTGTAATGCTTTATGCACCTCTAAATAACCTACCTCAACCCATGTCTGCTTTAGTGTTCTAATTAACTGAATGTATTTCCTAACTATGGCAGCTGTACCCTCCCTCTCTACGTTATTTGTCCCTAAATGTACTAAAACAGATCGACCCTTGCCGGAACCCATGATGTTTTCTAACCTCTCAGTTATTGCCTCTATTTTGGCCCCAAGCAAGCAAACCACCACGTCATGTCCCTTGTTTAAGACTCTGTTGGTCTTCCTAACTATCGAGTCCCCCTCTACCACTACCTCAGAATAGCTGTTCCGTTGGATCCCCTCCGTCATGTTCTGTCCTGCAGCCTTGTCACCTGGCAGACTATTATCAATCTCCCTCTCACCCACAAATCCAACTTTTCCCTCCCGTCTCCTGGTTAACTTGCGCTTCCATTGCCTTCCCTCCTGACACCTTCCCTCCCACCTCCCTCATTCCTGTCCTCCCACTCCCATCCCTTCACTCCTTCCTCCCCCACTCCCATCTTTTTCGCTCCAGTTGACTTTTCCTTCCCGTCGCCATACATCCTGTCTTCCTATGACCTGTCACCTTACCTCCTCTCAGCCTCCTCCCGGGCTGAGGTGAGCTCTCCCTATCATCTCTCTCATCGTCTTCCCCCACTTTATCATCTACTGTCCCCCCACCAGAACCACTGGCACAACCCACCTGTTCCCTTCCCACCATTGCCACAACAAGCAGCCTCAGCTGATCCAACTCCCCTTCTAGTTCCTTCATCTTTGCACATCCCCTACACTCAAAACTAAAACTATCTGCCTGAACCTCAGCCCAGGATTTCTCACACCCGTACATGACGAAGTCAACCCAGTTGTTGCAACTGCCACATATTAAATGCCTGGTGGCCTTTACCTGCCGTTTGCATGAAGCCATCACAGAATTAAATTAACTACAGACATCCGTTTATCAAAGTAAAAGTGAAATACAAATTAAAAACATGTATGAATATGTGACCAGATACTATGCATTATAAAACATGCTACATGTGTAAGCTGTGTTAAATTTAACGACGAGATCATCTTGGGTGCATTCGGATTCTTTGGCTCGCTGCGTATCCAGCGCCCTCAACAGCGGCCCAGCGCGATCCAAGCAGACGTCATGACACTTGCGATGTCGACTGCTACAGGCATGCTCCATCAAGGTTTCTCATTTGAAATTGCTATACCCTGTTACAAAATCTGTTTTGCCGGAAATGTGGCTTGTCCATGCAAAAAACCGCATGTCATCAGCTTCCTCTGGCTATCATATATCAACCAGTCGAAGTTGCATAACCAGTCTTCCCAGAACGTTCTGACTTTGTCTTTAACGGCTGATGTCGCGGCTGCAGAAGTGTTCGGTTTTGGCACTGAAATGTCTTCTTTGATTTTGACTCGTTTACTAGACATGCAATTAAAAACAGAATATATCCCATTCACACAGTAAGTGGTAAGAGAAACAGCGCACATGAAAAACAAGAATGAGTCGCACTACGCACGATAATTTCCGAGAAACGACAACACAATTTATGAAATGGCAAATGGCAAACGGCAAACGACAACACATGATGTGTTATCATAGACTCGTCGCGGTCGCCAGTGGGCGACCATACAAAATGTGTTAGCGCCAGACAGAAAAAACAGTCGCATTTGCGACCAAATCAGTCTTGTAGAGGGCTGTGCATGTTTTCTTTTAAACTGTTTTCGCAGCAACTTTCGCTGTCAAAACTTATCGTGACAGTCCCACAACATGCCAGCTTGAAGGTTTATAATAGACACATATTCTGTGGATGAGGATGGTGGAAGTAATGCATGAGAACGAAAGGAGCGGTGGGTGGATATGGGTTGTCGGAAGAGTTTGCAGTTAACATCGGTTTGAGGCATGGAAGTGCCCTTAGCCCTTTACTGTTTATCGTGGTGATGGAACTAATCAGCAGGAAGATCAGCATGAAGGATGTTCCCAGGAAGATGATGTATGCTGGTCATAATAGCAGAGACCAAACAATACCTACAGGAAGTGTTGGAGGAATGGAAGGGGGTGTTCATGAAGCAAGGACTGAAAATGTGCCTGGAGAAGACAGAAGTGATGTGGGTTGGACACCAGAAAGAGGAGTTGAACATCAGGTTTGATGGTAAGGAGATCAAGCAAGTGGATGGCTTTGTGTACCTTACAGGAATGGTTACGGAGGATGGGCATTCAGAGGTAGAGGTATGACGTCGGCTACAAGCTTTAGCGAATGCCAGGAGAAAGGTAGAGGGAGACATGTTGGACAGAAAAATTTAAAAAAAGCTGAAAGTCCTGAGAGTGTGTGTTACACCGGCATATGCCTGTATGGGCTGGAGACTGGTGTTGACAGAACAACAAAAGCTGCAAGTTTGTGAAAACAACTGGCTTCGATGAATGACAAGAACAAAGAGGGTGGACAGAGGAAGGATGAACGACCTCAGGAAAGAGGTTGGGATGCAATGCAGCCTAACAGAAAGATTGGTGAGAAGCCGGATGAGATGGGCAGGACACTTGGTAAGGATGGATGCAGGCAAACTAGCAAAGAGAGCAGATGTGGAAAAATCTCAAGGACGCAGGAAAAGGGGAAAGCCACAGCTGAGATGGGAGGACTGCGTGAGGAGGGATATGAGAAGATTGGGGGAAGATGAAAGATGGAGACAGCCAATAGAAAACTATGGAAAGAAAGAACATAAAGAGTGGCTCGACAATATATTGTAACTGTACCTGACCCTCACTGTGTACAGCAGGGAACAAGGAGGAAGAGCACAATTCTTACCTATTGTAGGAATGCTTCCCTGAGTAGGTACATATACATTTATGTGTATGAATGCATGCATATATACATACGTGTGTTTTTTTATACTGGCACACAAAAGTGGGACAGAGGATCAAAATTCAAATTCATCAATACAAACTGATATCTAAAAAAGGACATAGCAAAAGGCGTTACCCCAGTGATGGAGACATCAAGTATCTAACTATTTTGTGTTCATTTAATGGGAACAATCATGTCTTACATTTCAAACAGCTTTCTTTATCTCAGTATTTAAAAAGAAAAAAATCACCAACTTCAAACTTCATCTTGTACATGTAACGTTCATCGCTTGGACATCAAAACTTGTAAATAAGTGCAATTCTATTCAATTCTCTGAAAAATGCTTGGATGTGCTCTTATTCCTCCAATGTGGGATGCACAGAAGCAGCTTTGCTATCTTGACCAGGCAATGAATGATTCCGTAGGTTCCATACAGATGAAACTGCTCCCCTCTCATGTCATTGATTCCCCTCAGCTTAGGTGTTCTGCCTCTCCTTTCCCTGGGAGTATGTGTAAATGTCTTGCACATTACCAACAATGGCCTCTCTGGCCTCTCTTTTTACAACGTCAATTTCACCATCACATGTTAAGTCTCCCGGTGAATCCAGGAGACTCCCGGAAATCTATTCAATCTCCTGTTCTCCAGGATGAGAGAACAAATCTCCCGGATTTCCGATGAAACCAAAAATACTTTTGTGTGACCTAACAAAAGATCGTCAATCCCTCCCTTTACTCACGCCTTCAACAACAGCAGGGGTTATTTCAATCAAGTTTTGTGCAGGGGTGGACAAGGGAAACTTAGCTAAATAGTATCCTTGTGTTTGGCCTGTTGTTGAAGTTATTTATACATGTTAGATGAACGTTCCCCCATTATCGACCACATGTGCATATCGAATTCAAATATTGTCTATCAATACATCTCCATTATATACAAGTTTTATTTCATTCATATATATTTGATAATTGTCACGATCGTAGCATATTATGAACAAAAAGACAAAAAAGTTTTCATAAAAAACTGCCTCCATCACCTAATATCACAAATGCCTCCGTCACCAAGGATAACAAATGCCTCCGTCACCAAGGATCACAAACTTTGAAGAAAAAGAAAATGCTTCAGTCGTAGCCCTGCCAATAAATATTATTTAATTGCTTAAGTGCAATCAAATATGTAGGCTACTGCCTGCTAGGTAAGGGATTTTTTGGCATACCACAATATATTTCAGGAGTTGAAACAAATGTTGTATACCATCAAAGTATTGTAACCATGTTATATATTTTACTAGTCCACAAAGAATTTGTCTACTGCCAAAATGTTTATTTATTAACATGCAAGTGTACCATTTAATAGTACATATGCAATGTAGTTGGAACTAAAGCTGATATGGCGGTAATTTTTATGAGTGTCGAGGATGTGAAATACTCTGATTTATGTGCAGTTCTCTGATATCCCGAAACCCTCCAATTTACATACCACTCTCCAATATCCCGAGCCCCCCTGATTTATGTACAATTCTCCAATATCCCGATCCCTTCCGATTTAATCTCACATAAGATATAGTAGATTAGTAAGAGACACATCCCTACCCATTGATGGAATGCTTCCCGGAGTCCTTCAACCATTTCAATCATCGTCAACGTGTCAACACCATTCGCATCCACCACCTTGATTACATTCCCAATGTCCATGTTCAGCATTCCTTCAACGGCTGAAACGGAAAATATCATCTGATCAAAGAGTTACTGAGAACATCTTATCAGTGTTATCTATGCCCAGGCAACATCACCTATTGCCATAAAAACAAACTTTTTATCTCCATTAAGGGGACACACCCCAGGTGAAATGACATTTAAAAAAATTACTCAAAATGTGTTCCCACTGTATTCTGATAGCTTTGTATATTTATTATTATAAATATTATAATTATTATAAAGTTAACTTTTATAGCAACTACATACCTCTAAATCACTTTTATTCATGGATAAAGCATGCCTCTTTCAAGTAATAAATCCTGTTTTTTAATCTTTGACGGGCATTTGTTTTTCCAATTTGGAAACATCATATCTCTGGTAATAATGCCGCTACACCAATGACGTTTTGATAGATGTGCTCCTTATTATCTTCTTTATGCAACTATGAAGATATATTTTTTGTTTAATGTAAAATTTTAGTGTGATCTTGGGAGTTGTAATGGAAAATGTGGGTTTTAACCCCGGTAATGGTAATACATTAAATATCTCTTTATGGTTGTATACCATGAGGTGTCGTAAATAAGAAACCAAAAGAATTGATACATGAATAATTGGAGGAGTTACAATGTTTTCAAACTGTTATATTTGGCGGCAATCTTTGTTTATTGCCATGAAAACGGGGGGGTCTGGCAGAAAAATTTTAAATATATTTTTTACTCAGTAAGACCCACTCGACAGTTTGGGCTAAAACAATTGCATTAGCATTGCAATTTAAAAATAAACTCAATCTATCTATTTCCATCTGGGGTGTCTCCCCTTAATAATGACATTATATAATATTTATCGTATCCAGGAGGTTCTGGGGGGGGTTTGAACGACCACCCCTTTTTGAGAATTTTTTTTAATTGTAACATTTTTCAGAAATCATCCCATAAATCCCGGCTGACTGTATACGTTTGAACCCCCCCTTTTCAAAACCCTGAGGATGAGCCTGATATACTAATGTACTGTGACTAATAACGGCAACCCTTCACTTGGCTGTCTTTATCATGGAATTGAGTCATCTAAATATATATGAAACAAAATATCTACTGCCTTTATACTTTTTGGTTTTTCACTTTTGATTAAATAATAGCTATTTAGTCAAATGTTTTGGTGAATGTATGTACCCCTTAGTCACTGTTTACAACACTGAAATCAGAAAAAAAAATTGGATATTATCAAAATAGCTTAATTAGGTTATCACATATAATTTTTATCAGCAAAGTGGGGTGTAGTAGCTGAACAGTTTTGGTAATTCTGCCTGATACCATCAGGACATGATTGAATGAATGAATGAATCGGTAAAACTGGACATTATTTTGTAGCTGCTGTAGCTAGTGACACACTGGTTTGACAGACGTACTTGGCGTGTCCACGGAGTGAGTCATCACAGGTTGTTTCTCGTTATTCACACACGGACTGATTTCTATTTCGGCCTCATTCATGATGACAACTTCACTCATACAGTCATCAATGCGCGTTGAACACCAAAACACTCCCAGTGAAATCTGAAATTAGAATCACACAAATATATCATGTGCAATTTTTATTAATTATTAAACCATTACACTGCGTAATAACCCCATCTGGATTTGGGGTATCTTGCCGGTCCCAAGCCCAGGTAAAAGGGGAGGGTTGGGCATGGGGCTAATAACCCCATCCTGTAAAAAAACGTGTTACAGAAACCAATGCCAGAGATCAAGCTAATTGTGGTAGCAGGAATGAAGCAAGCCAGGAAGCTGGGAAGATGAAGGATGCCAGCCAAACTGGTAAAGCTGATAAACCGATGGTGGATTTCCTGAAACCGAAGAAGACGAGAGTCGCCTGCTGGAACGTATGTACCTTGTACCAGACTGACTGGCTCAGGTGGTGAGGGAGTTCAACAACTATAACTTGGACATTCTTGGAATCAGTGACGCAAGGTGGACATGAACAGGGAAAAGACAGCTTGCATCAGCCCACACCATACTCTACTCAGGGAGAACCGACAATCAGCATGCAGCAGTAGCCATAACATACCGAAGCAAACTGGAAAAAACACTTATCGAATGGAAATCCATGGGAGTAAGAATTAGCTAGATTTAACTCAAGATACACCAAGCTCTCTATCATATCATGTTATGTCCCTATTGAAGATGCAGAAAGGAGGCTTTTTATGACCATTTGTAAGAAGCGATACACAGGGTACTGGCTCATGACATGCTGTTGGTGTTAGGCGACCTTAGTGCCAGGGTGGGCATTGACACCACAGGCAGAGAAAGGCAGAGGTGTGGAATCATGAACGATAATGGAAAGCGCCTCTGCGAACTCTGCAAAGAAAACAAACTAGTCATCGGGGGACCATTTGTTATCATAAAGAAATCCACAAAAAAACTTGGACTTCACCCGATGGGGCCACCACCAGCCAGATAGACCACGTTCTTGTCAACAAGAAATGGAGGCGTTCACTGCAGGATGTAAGGACAAGAAGAGGGGCAGATGTGGCCAGCAATATCAACCTAGTTACAGGAACAGAAACCATAAAGCTGCGGAAGACCAAAAGAAGACAGGAGAGGGCAAGACAGCTTGACTCCAAGAGGCTGAAGAATGACGAGCTCAAGACTGCATTCCAACTTGAGCTGAGAAATCGATTTAGCGCCCTGGAGGAAGAAGAAGAAATTAACATAGCCAACTTCAATCAAGCAATCCGTGAAGCAGGAGTGAAAGTCCTGAGATACCAGACAAAGAAAAGGAAGGAATGGATGAAGCAGGACACTTGGACACAGATTTCAGAAAGGAAAGAAACCAAAATGAAAAATAATGCAACCAGATCGCAAAGGCTGAAGGACAGAATGAAAAGCATACCAAGCGTACTAAGATGGCTGCTGATGGAAGTTCTGAAAGAGAAATATGAGCAAGACTGTCGAAAGGTGGCCAATCATTCGCTACACTCAGAAACATCTGGAAATATGGCAAAATTTGTCAGAAAAAAAAAACCGCCTTTTCAAGAGTAATGTTCTTAATATCCTCCCTTATGGATCAGAATCCTGGAAAATGACAGACTATCAACCACAGACTTGAAGTCTTTCAGAACAGATGCCTTTGCAAAATACTCAAGATATTCTGGCCAAACACCATCTCCAATGCAGAACTCCACAGAAGAACATCAAACCAGCCCATCACATTGGAGATAAAACAACGCAGATGGCAGTGGATTGGCCACGTCTTGAGAATACCGCAGACAGGAATAGTCCGAACTGCTCTCAGATGGACACCAGATGGAAAACGGGTGAGAGGAAGACTGAAAGAAACCTGGAGACGTACAGTGGAGAGAGAAATGAAAGAAAATAACCTGACCTAGGGGAAGCTTGAGAAAACATCAAGAGATAGACTGCAATGGCGTGCTCTGGTGTCAGCCTTATGTGCACTTCCGCACGAAGAGGATTAAGTAAAGTAAGTAAAACTGTGTAATGAATATACTACATGCTACATTGTGGTAGTATAGGTGACATGTCAAAAATCAAATCAAACGGAAGTTCCTGCTAGAAACATAGATACCTTTATTGCATTGCTGGTTCTTTGAATCTTCAACTTGAGATGTAGTGGGACAACGTTCAACGCATTTAACTCGCCAGAGATATCAACCGTTTCCTCAATTCCTGAAAAAAGAAGCAGATAGCAATTCTAGTTATTATAAAGACCATGAGACGCCCATACAAAATGTTAAGTTTCAAGCATGTAAGAATTCAGATAATTAGAGACCATCTGTCTTTCTGTCTGGCTGTTCTCTTCTGATCTTAATACGAGGTGGAGATCAACAAATGTACATTTCTCAAATGGTTTACATTCAGTGCAATTAATTGAGTACTTATCAAAGTTCTAACCTATATTTAACAGTATCGCAGATAACAGAATCACCCATTTAGCACAATCAAAATGGCTCGGATGGAATCATTCCCTATTCCCTTATGAGTTAACAGAATCATGTCCGCCGCTTAGTAGAAACGAACACAAGATGAATGTTACAATGTAGCACAAAATGATAGATTCTCCTGGAAAATGCCAAGGCTTTTCATGCCAAAAATTATACAATGCACCGATAAAACTGTATATTATTGAATATAGCCATTGCAACACGGATAAGCCCAAGTGAGATTTATGTAACTTAGTAGTCAAAAATTAACTTTTTTTAGGCTCATTTCAAATTCATTTAGGGAAATATCAAACCTACCCAGTATCCACTGCAGCATGCTAGCTTGTATGTGCAACGTTTGTAAGTATTTTTTATGAAATCATCAGGTAAGGTAAAGGTAAAGTCATCCCCCAGGCATTACGCCTTAGGAAGCCATGAAGGCTTATATGGCCAGTGCTTAAACCTGGTTTCTGTAGTGCGAAGCAACTTAGAGTGCAGTTATACCGACTCTCCTGGACGGGACACTAGTACCTTCCAAACAGTGTTTGTACATTTGCAGCTGAGTAGACTGAGGCAAAGTAGGGTAAACGAAATTGCCTAAGCTTCGAAAACGAACCGTGCCCAGTGTGGGTCTTGAACTCACAACCCTCGAATTTAGAGTCCAACACCTTAACCACTAGGCCACGGATGCCCCCCTAAATCATCAGACAAACTATTAAATTACTTAATGTTTGCTCAAACATTAAGCGAAGTGACAATGGAAACACTGAAAACTCAAGGATGTTACATAAACTATTTACACACTATTTGGCCATCAATGAACCGGATTCGCGATAGGCTAAATCAGTTGAGGATGGAGTTTTAATATAATTAAATTGCTCTGGCCTGAAGTATTTCTGTTAAGTGGAGTTCACATTAACTACATAAATCTTACTTACCAAAATTCTCGTCAACCACAGAGTAGCTGGTGGTCCATGCGTTGAAGCCAAGCCTCAGTTCCATGTCACACGGATCATAGCGGATGAACGCCTTCAGAGAATGTCGGTAAATGAATAACTTCAGATTGATGCAACAACTGATGCTGGTACACGTCTCATCGAAGCGGCAGTAGACATTGGGGCCAACTTGGTTACCAATGTCAAGACAATCTATTGACACAAAGCATCGTGGTGTGGCTAGGCTATCATTGTAAACAGATACCGTGAACATTTATGTAGATAAAGCTGAATTCAATGAGAAAGAAGGTTTATACCACCTGGCCCTCATCTAAATACTAAAAAAAACTACAGTAACTTACTTAAATTTAAAAAGATTGGATTCCCATATTGTCAACAGCAAACATACAAGATTTTCACAGGCATAAATTACTACATTTAGCAAGATTTAACAAGACTGCCATCTAAGGCAAAGGCCCAGATGGAAGTGGACAATGAAGCCATTGGCTTATCGAGAGTCCAACATTTTTCATCTATCTGTAACCCGCCCTCCTGAGATATGTGTCAACCTTGTTTTTAAACACATTCACGCTGCTAGCAGTTACACAATCTGTATATAATTTGTTCCGTTCATAAATTGTCCTCTGTGAGAACAAGAACTTCCTGATATCCAATCTACACCGATTCTTTACTAATGTTACTTAATGTCCTCAATTTCTACTATCTTTCTTTAGTGAGAAGAACATATTTCATTCAATATTTTCATACCCATTCAGTATCTTAGAAACTTCAATTTGATCTCCTCTTAACCTTTCAGTCGTTCTTCATAACTAAGGTCTCTCAGTTCTGGAATCATTTTAGTTGTTCTCCTCTGTATTCATTCAAGTGTATCTATATCCTTCTTACGATTTGGTATCCAAACTTGTATACATTATTCTAAATGAGGCCTAACTATTGCTTTTCCATATATGTCATATTTCTCCTAATCAGCCCAAGAATTTGATTACCCTTTGAAGCTGTAATACCACACTTCTCTGAAACTTTGAAATTAGCAATTATTGTTACTCCTAAATCCTCTTCTTTTTACAGTAGTACCTAGAACAGTATCTACCATTTTATAGTTTATATCCAAGTTCCCTTGTCCTGTGTGTAGGCATTCATATTTCCCAAAATTGAATAACATCTGCATAACAGACCATTTAACTAATTTGTCTACATTGTTTTGTAAATGTTGTTTATCACCAATGACTTTTACCTTTCTAAACACTTTTTTGTCATCCGCAATTTTTACTACATTGCTTGTTATATTACCATCAGTCATTGATATATATTAAGAATAATAAAGGTCCTATTACTGATCCTTGTGGCACCCCACCCAAAACTGATTTCTATTTTGAAACCTCCCCATCTACTACTTCTGTCAGCCATTGTTCTATCTAGTTGAGTATGCCATCCCTGATACCATGGGCTTTTAATTTATGTGGTAATCTTTGATGTGGCACTTTTGTTGAAAGCTTCCTGAAAATCTAAGTAGATAATATCTACTGGTGATCCCTCGTCCATCCACTTAGTGATTTGTTAAGCATGACTTCGCTTTTAGGAATCCATATTGAGATGGATTTAATAATTTATGCCTAATAAGGAAGTCCACCATATGGTCTTCATTTAACCTTTCTAACAATTTACAAATCACTGATGCTAAACTCACTGGTCTGTAATTATTACTCAAACCCTTTTTAAATAATGGTATGATGTTTGCTTCTTTCCATTCAAAAGGAACCACTCCCTCTTTTAATGACAAGTTGAACACTCTTGCAAGTGGTAAACTAATTTATTTTACTGTTTCTATTAGTAGTCTTGGCAGAATTCCATCCTCTCCAGGTGATTTATTATCCTTCATTGCCTTTATTCTCTTACCATTTCTGGAGTTACAATTACCTGTCCTAAATAATCCAATTTAGCCTCCTGAAATTTAGTATCTGGAATTGGTAATGAACTAATATACTCTTTGGTAAACACTGAACTGAAGCATCCATTTAGGTCTTCTGCTATTAAAAAACCTTGTGATTAACTCCTATTTAGTGATTGTGAGAAACGAGATGATGTGGGCAGGTCACATAGTGCGTATAGAGGAGGGCCGACTACCAAACACCAGAGGCAATGAAACAACTAGGCAGAAGGAAAAGAAGTAGACTGCAACTAAGATGGGAGGACTGAGTAAAGAGGTAGACTGCAACTAAGATGGGAGGACTGAGTAAAGAGGGAGACTGCAACTAAGATGGGATGACTGAGTAAAGAGGTAGACTGCAACTAAGATGGGAGGACTGAGTAAAGAGGGAGACTGCAACTAAGATGGGAGGACTGAGTAAAGAGGGAGACTGCAACTAAGATGGGAGGACTGAGTAAAGAGGGAGACTGCAACTAAGATGGGAGGACTGAGTAAAGAGGGAGACTGCAACTAAGATTGGAGGACTGAGTAAAGAGGGAGACTGCAACTAAGATGGGAGGACTGAGTAAAGAGGGAGACTGCAACTAAGATGGGAGGACTGAGTAAAGAGGGAGACTGCAACTAAGATGGGAGGACTGAGTAAAGAGGGAGACTGCAACTAAGATGGGAGGACTGAGTAAAGAGGGAGACTGCAACTAAGATGGGAGGACTGAGTAAAGAGGGAGACTGCAACTAAGATGGGAGGACTGAGTAAAGAGGGAGACTGCAACTAAGATGGGAGGACAGAGTAAAGAGGGAGACTGCAACTAAGATGGGAGGACTGAGTAAAGAGGGAGACTGCAACTAAGATGGGAGGACTGAGTAAAGAGGGAGACTGCAACTAAGATGGGAGGACTGAGTAAAGAGGGAGACTGCAACTAAGATGGGAGGACTGAGTAAAGAGGGAGACTGCAACTAAGATGGGAGGACTGAGTAAAGAGGGAGACTGCAACTAAGATGGGAGGACTGAATAAAGAGGGAGACTGCAACTAAGATGGGAGGACTGAGTAAAGAGGGAGACTGCAACTAAGATGGGAGGACTGAGTAAAGAGGGAGACTGCAACTAAGTTGGGAGGACTGAGTAAAGAGGGAGACTGCAACAAAGATGGGAGGACTGAGTAAAGAGGGAGACTGCAACTAAGATGGGAGGACTGAATAAAGAGGGAGACTGCAACTAAGATGGGAGGACTGAATAAAGAGGGAGACTGCAACTAAGATGGGAGGACTGAATAAAGAGGGAGACTGCAACTAAGATGGGAGGACTGAGTAAAGAGGGAGACTGCAACTAAGATGGGAGGACTGAGTAAAGAGGGAGACTGCAACTAAGATGGGAGGACTGAGTAAAGAGGGAGACTGCAACTAAGATGGGAGGACTGAATAAAGAGGGAGACTGCAACTAAGATGGGAGGACTGAGTAAAGAGGGAGACTGCAACTAAGATGGGAGGACTGAGTAAAGAGGGAGACTGCAACTAAGATGGGAAGACTGAATAAAGAGGGAGACTGCAACTAAGATGGGAGGACTGAGTAAAGAGGGAGACTGCAACTAAGATGGGAGGACTGAGTAAAGAGGGAGACTGCAACTAAGATGGGAGGACTGAGTAAAGAGGGAGACTGCAACTGAGATGGGAGGACTGAGTAAAGAGGGAGACTGCAACTGAGATGGGAGGACTGAGTAAAGAGGAGACTGCAACTAAGATGGGAGGACTGAATAAAGAGGGAGACTGCAACTAAGATTGGAGGACTGAGTAAAGAGGAGACTGCAACTAAGATGGGAGGACTGAGTAAAGAGGAGACTGCAACTAAGATGGGAGGACTGAGTAAAGAGGGAGACTGCAACTAAGATGGGAGGACTGAGTAAAGAGGGAGACTGCAACTAAGATGGGAGGACTGAGTAAAGAGGGAGACTGCAACTAAGATGGGAGGACTGAATAAAGAGGGAGACTGCAACTAAGATGGGAGGACTGAGTAAAGAGGGAGACTGCAACTAAGATGGGAGGACTGAGTAAAGAGGGAGACTGCAACTAAGATGGGAGGACTGAGTAAAGAGGGAGACTGCAACTAAGATGGGAGGACTGAGTAAAGAGGGAGACTGCAACTAAGATGGGAGGACTGAATAAAGAGGGAGACTGCAACTAATATGGGAGGACTGAGTAAAGAGGGAGACTGCAACTAAGATGGGAGGACTGAATAAACAGGGAGACTGCAACTAAGTTGGGAGGACTGAGTAAAGAGGGAGACTGCAACTAAGATGGGAGGACTGAGTAAAGAGGGAGACTGCAACTAAGATGGGAGGACTGAATAAAGAGGGAGACTGCAACTAAGATGGGAGGACTGAATAAAGAGGGAGACTGCAACTAAGATGGGAGTACTGAATAAAGAGGGAGACTGCAACTAAGATGGGAGGACTGAGTAAAGAGGGAGACTGCAACTAAGATGGGAGGACTGAGTTAAGAGGGAGACTGCAACTAAGATGGGAGGACTGAGTAAAGAGGGAGACTGCAACTAAGATGGGAGGACTGAGTAAAGAGGGAGACTGCAACTAAGATGGGAGGACTGAGTAAAGAGGGAGACTGCAACTAAGATGGGAGGACTGAATAAAGAGGGAGACTGCAACTAAGATGGGAGGACTGAATAAAGAGGGAGACTGCAACTAAGATGGGAGAACTGAGTAATGAGGGAGACTGCAACTAAGATAGGAGGACTGAGTAAAGAGGAGACTGCAACTAAGATGAGAGGACTGAGTAAAGAGGGAGACTGCAACTAAGATGGGAGGACTGAATAAAGAGGGAGACTGCAACTAAGATGGGAGGACTGAGTAAAGTGGGAGACTGCAACTAAGATGGGAGGACTGAGTAAAGAGGGAGACTGCAACTAAGATGGGAGGACTGAGTAAAGAGGGAGACTGCAACTAAGATGGGAGGACTGAGTAAAGAGGGAGACTGCAACTGAGATGAGAGGACTGAGTAAAGAGGGAGACTGCAACTAAGATGGGAGGACTGAATAAAGAGGGAGACTGCAACTAAGATGGGAGGACTGAGTAAAGAGGGAGACTGCAACTAAGATGGGAGGACTGAGTAAAGAGGGAGACTGCAACTAAGATGGGAGGACTGAATAAAGAGGGAGACTGAAACTAAGATGGGAGGACTGAGTAAAGAGGGAGACTGTAACTAAGATGGGAGGACTGAGTAAAGAGGGAGACTGCAACTAAGATGGGAGGACTGAATAAAGAGGGAGACTGCAACTAAGATGGGAGGACTGAGTAAAGAGGGAGACTGCAACTAAGATGGGAGGACTGAGTAAAGAGGGAGACTGCAACTAAGATGGGAGGACTGAGTAAAGAGGGAGACTGCAACTAAGATGGGAGGACTGAGTAAAGAGGGAGACTGCAACTAAGATGGGAGGACTGAATAAACAGGGAGACTGCAACTAAGTTGGGAGGACTGAGTAAAGAGGGAGACTGCAACTAAGATGGGAGGACTGAGTAAAGAGGGAGACTGCAACTAAGATGGGAGGACTGAATAAAGAGGGAGACTGCAACTAAGATGGGAGGACTGAATAAAGAGGGAGACTGCAACTAAGATGGGAGGACTGAATAAAGAGGGAGACTGCAACTAAGATGGGAGGACTGAGTAA
Organism: Lamellibrachia satsuma; assembly: GCA_033239005.1. Lineage (NCBI taxonomy): Eukaryota > Metazoa > Annelida > Polychaeta > Sabellida > Siboglinidae > Lamellibrachia > Lamellibrachia satsuma. The sequence continues at coordinate 2,447,573 of BSQZ01000020.1, read as the reverse complement.
AGAAGGAGACTGCAACTAAGATGGGAGGACTGAGTAAAGAGGGAGACTGCAACTAAGATGGGAGGACTGAGTAAAGAGGAGACTGCAACTAATGTGGGAGGACTGAATAAAGAGGGAGACTGCAACTAAGATGGGAGGACTGAGTAAAGAGGGAGACTGCAACTAAGATGGGAGGACTGAATAAAGAGGGAGACTGCAACTAAGATGGGAGGACTGAATAAAGAGGGAGACTGCAACTAAGATGGGAGAACTGAGTAATGAGGGAGACTGCAACTAAGATGGGAGGACTGAGTAAAGAGGGAGACTGCAACTAAGATGAGAGGACTGAGTAAAGAGGGAGACTGCAACTAAGATGGGAGGACTGAATAAAGAGGGAGACTGCAACTGAGATGAGAGGACTGAGTAAAGAGGGAGACTGCAACTAAGATGGGAGGACTGAATAAAGAGGGAGACTGCAACTAAGATGGGAGGACTGAGTAAAGAGGGAGACTGCAACTAAGATGGGAGGACTGAGTAAAGAGGGAGACTGCAACTAAGATGGGAGGACTGAATAAAGAGGGAGACTGCAACTAAGATGGGAGGACTGAGTAAAGAGGGAGACTGCAACTAAGATGGGAGGACTGAGTAAAGAGGAGACTGCAACTAAGATGGAGGACTGAGTAAAGAGGAGACTGCAACTAAGATGGGAGGACTGAGTAAAGAGGAGACTGCAACTAAGATGGGAGGACTGAATAAACAGGGAGACTGCAACTAAGTTGGGAGGACTGAGTAAAGAGGGAGACTGCAACTAAGATGGGAGGACTGAGTAAAGAGGGAGACTGCAACTAAGATGGGAGGACTGAATAAAGAGGGAGACTGCAACTAAGATGGGAGGACTGAATAAAGAGGGAGACTGCAACTAAGATGGGAGGACTGAATAAAGAGGGAGACTGCAACTAAGATGGGAGGACTGAGTAAAGAAGGAGACTGCAACTAAGATGGGAGGACTGAGTAAAGAGGGAGACTGCAACTAAGATGGGAGGACTGAGTAAAGAGGGAGACTGCAACTAATGTGGGAGGACTGAATAAAGAGGGAGACTGCAACTAAGATGGGAGGACTGAGTAAAGAGGGAGACTGCAACTAAGATGGGAGGACTGAATAAAGAGGGAGACTGCAACTAAGATGGGAGGACTGAATAAAGAGGGAGACTGCAACTAAGATGGGAGAACTGAGTAATGAGGGAGACTGCAACTAAGATGGGAGGACTGAGTAAAGAGGAGACTGCAACTAAGATGAGAGGACTGAGTAAAGAGGGAGACTGCAACTAAGATGGGAGGACTGAATAAAGAGGGAGACTGCAACTGAGATGAGAGGACTGAGTAAAGAGGGAGACTGCAACTAAGATGGGAGGACTGAATAAAGAGGGAGACTGCAACTAAGATGGGAGGACTGAGTAAAGAGGAGACTGCAACTAAGATGGGAGGACTGAGTAAAGAGGGAGACTGCAACTAAGATGGGAGGACTGAGTAAAGAGGGAGACTGCAACTAATGTGGGAGGACTGAATAAAGAGGGAGACTGCAACTAAGATGGGAGGACTGAGTAAAGAGGGAGACTGCAACTAAGATGGGAGGACTGAATAAAGAGGGAGACTGCAACTAAGATGGGAGGACTGAATAAAGAGGGAGACTGCAACTAAGATGGGAGAACTGAGTAATGAGGGAGACTGCAACTAAGATGGGAGGACTGAGTAAGAGGGAGACTGCAACTAAGATGAGAGGACTGAGTAAAGAGGAGACTGCAACTAAGATGGGAGGACTGAATAAAGAGGGAGACTGCAACTAAGATGGGAGGACTGAATAAAGAGGGAGACTGCAACTAAGATGGGAGGACTGAATAAAGAGGGAGACTGCAACTAAGATGGGAGGACTGAGTAAAGAGGAGACTGCAACTAAGATGGGAGGACTGAGTAAAGAGGGAGACTGCAACTAAGATGGGAGGACTGAGTAAAGAGGGAGACTGCAACTAAGATGGGAGGACTGAGTAAAGAGGGAGACTGCAACTAAGATGGGAGGACTGAGTAAAGAGGGAGACTGCAACTAAGATGGGAGGACTGAATAAAGAGGGAGACTGCAACTAAGATGGGAGGACTGACTAAAGAGGGAGACTGCAACTAAGATGGGAGGACTGAATAAAGAGGGAGACTGCAACTAAGATGGGAGGACTGAGTAAAGAGGGAGACTGCAACTAAGATGGGAGGACTGAGTAAAGAGGGAGACTGCAACTAAGATGGGAGGACTGAGTAAAGAGGGAGACTGCAACTAAGATGGGAGGACTGAGTAAAGAGGGAGACTGCAACTAAGATGGGAGGACTGAATAAAGATGGAGACTGCAACTAAGATGGGAGGACTGAGTAAAGAGGGAGACTGCAACTAAGATGGGAGGACTGAGTAAAGAGGGAGACTGCAACTAAGATGGGAGGACTGAGTAAAGAGGGAGACTGCAACTAAGATGGGAGGACTGAATAAAGAGGGAGACTGCAACTAAGATGGGAGGACTGAATAAAGAGGGAGACTGCAACTAAGATGGGAGGACTGAATAAAGAGGGAGACTGCAACTAAGATGGGAGGACTGAGTAAAGAGGGAGACTGCAACTAAGATGGGAGGACTGAGTAAAGAGGGAGACTGCAACTAAGATGGGAGGACTGAATAAAGAGGGAGACTGCAACTAAGATGGGAGGACTGAGTAAAGAGGGAGACTGCAACTAAGATGGGAGGACTGAGTAAAGAGGGAGACTGCAACTAAGATGGGAGGACTGAGTAAAGAGGGAGACTGCAACTAAGATGGGAGGACTGAATAAAGAGGGAGACTGCAACTAAGATGGGAGGACTGAGTAAAGAGGGAGACTGCAACTAAGATGGGAGGACTGAGTAAAGAGGGAGACTGCAACTAAGATGGGAGGACTGAATAAAGAGGGAGACTGCAACTAAGATGGGAGGACTGAATAAAGAGGGAGACTGCAACTAAGATGGGAGGACTGAGTAAAGAGGGAGACTGCAACTAAGATGGGAGGACTGCGTAGAGGGATGTAATAAAGATGGAGGAGGATGACAAGTGGAGGGAGAAGGCTGCCGATGGGTAGAAGGGGAAAGGGATAACAGTCAGGGCAGTCCAGCAGTACAAGAACTAGCATCATGTCTTTATAAAGGGAACAAAGTGGAAGAACAAAGTTACTGTGAATTTAACAAAACTATAAGTAAAACATGGGTTACACATTTGCAATACATAATGTGTTTATACATACGTGGGTCAGACTTCAGATAACGGTTCACAAGAGTCTGCCGAGCCCCAATAACAGACAAGCCACGCATGACGAGAGCCTGTTTCAGTTCGGTGTCATCCATTGTTGCTGGATTATTACAGTCCTGTTGATTTGTTACTCTCTGCAAAAACGATTTTACATCAATATTTAAATTACACCATATTTTAATGTTCAAGTTAGAATACAACCTGAATATTTCAACATAAGTTTTTGTAATGACACAATCGATAGTTACATTCAAATAAGAAATAATTTAAATTGGAAAAATATTGGACGAAAAATATTAATGACTAAATAACTAGAATAACATATTAACAGACGATTAAAATAATTAATGTTTAATTATTACGACAATAGGAGTAAAACGGATGTGTGACATAAAACTAGACATCAAACGCAAGCTTAAAATAGTGTCTTAATGTAGCTGGGGCGGTTACATACTTGTCTTGAATTGAGTAGTTTCAGTAGGTTTTAAGATAAATTAACCATTTCTTCACAGATTGTAGTTGAAATACTATATAATATTCCAGATTAATAAAATGTTGAGTTTTTCATTTATTTTGTTATGTTACAAGATTTGTTAAACATTTTTGTAAATATAAAAAAATAGCCACAAAATGCCAAATTATATCATATATCTATATAATATTCCAGATTAATAAAATGTTGAGTTTTTCATTTATTTTGTTATGTTACAAGATTTGTTAAATTTTTTTTTGTAAATATGAAAAAATAGCCACAGCATAGTAAGCGCTGTAGTTTTTCTAAAATAGTAAATTAAGTATCATTTCCTGGTTGTTAGTGATCACAGAAATGTCAATAGATATGCGTATCATGTTTGAAATGTGACGTTTTTTACTGGCGTTTCACATACTGTTGACAAAACATAATGGTCACTTATAATATTGACATGTCCCATTAATTTTCCGCCACAATGGCCCTTGAATTTGTATTTGTAACATATTGTCGTTTACGATATCAGGTTACGCCAGCCATCTGACAAACACGTGGCAGCGTGTGTGTTTACGATCATTTTGATTGGCCCGTTATCCGCGGGGTTACCAGGTCATATCTACTGGCCATTTCCATTATAGCTTCAAAGGCACAATAAACTATGTTAGCGCTGATATTTGCTTGATTAAGGACGATTTAGTTAGGTAGATATAGTACTGATGTGTACAGGAATCAGTAATCAGACGATATGTTCCGCTTTCATGGCGAACGAATAAAGCACACGCGAAGATCGAAGCACACACAGTCGTTACTATGAAGCCAGGGGGATTTCCAAAAGGACTGTTTTTTTTAAAGGATGGATTGACGAAATACGATGTCAATGCTGGGTGATTATTTGTGGTGTCGACGTTCAGTTCAGTATTTCTTAGCATGTTATGAGGAAAAACATGTTAGCCGCCCCAGCTACCTTAAGATGAGGTGTAAAGGTGTTCATGCTTTCAATCAGGTCTTGACATCACAACAAAAATTTACAGAAAAATATCTGTGTTTCTTTTGTTGTTCACATACATTTAAACATATATTTACATATATGCATACATGTACACACACTTGCACGTACGCACGCACGCACACGCATAAATAAATGCTCAAACATTGTACACCCCCAAGCAGGATACAATGCTTTATTAGTTGAAGAACAATAAAAGAAAACATATTATTGTCACACCTCAACTTCCTTCAACACTTTGTTGATGGTTGACTTGAGTTTCTGCTGGGTGGTGTCACCAAGGAAGTCAAACACAGTCTTCAGTCTGATGCTGTTCATGTTGAAGTTGAGAACATCCTTTAATGCCAAGAGGTTAGGCAGACCTAAACTCTGGCCAAAGTCTGCAAAATCGAAAATTACCACAGTGTATAAGCAAGGACATAACTTTATATAATCAGATAAAATTTTTATTTACCTCTCAAGAGACATGGGTGGTATTCTCTGAATATTTCTGAAGACTCATTTGGCCTTCGACGTCATGTGACACAAGCTGGAGAAGGACTGATGGCAGCTCCTGGCCAAAGTCTCAGTCCAGGGCACGTTTCACTCAACAGCTGTTTATTGCTTCCTTGATTTTTCTCCAATACCAGTTATGCTTCTGGTCTATTATCCTTACTGCTTTCATTGAACACTGTTGACCTGTGTTCTCTGTGTCCACTGATGGCTGAGAGGAGTTGGCCACAATATAGGTGTCCTTTGATTCTTGTGGCTAGTGTTCTTTCTGTCAGTCTGATGTGATGCTGTTCACAATAAGTACTTCTCCAGCTTGTGTCACATGATGTTGATCATGTGACACGCCCGTAACGAAGTCAGTCCATCGATGAAGGCGGAGTGAGTCGGCAGAAATATTCAGATAATACCATTAAGTATACCCTAGAAACCGGAATGTCCACCCATTCAAAGGTGTTGTTATATTGTTCAGGTAATGATCATGATAAACCTGTTTATTCAATCACCAAAATATACAAGCAAAATGTAGCTAAATAAACAGCATTTCATTTAGTTAGCAACTGTTATGTTAATGTCATGTTATAACTTTAAGGCCATGCACGGCAGGTAGATAAGAAATTTTTTTAATTTGTACAAATCGTGCAATTTTTTTCTGCCAAAAGTATAGAATGGGTCTGAGTAAAAATATGTTGAACTTTTTTCAGCCAGTTTCCATGGTAACAAAAAAATTTTGAGCAAATATTGGCAAATTGAGAAACAGTGCCATTCTTTATTGAACATGATTATAATTCTTGCAAATCCATGTTCAGTACACATGCTATTGTACAATGACCAGAGCATTTAATAATGTGTTTTATTTAAAAAAAATTTTTTTGTAAAATGCAAAAATAATTTTTGGTAAAACGCAAAAAAAATACGGGTTTATCTTTCAAACTGTTGATGATTTTTAAAATGTCTCTGGTGATTGTGCAGAGTAGAGTATGCTGAATGCAACATTCAAAACCTTATTTGGATAGCATAATTAGCCAGAGATATCCTTTTACCAAATAAAGAAAACACGTTTTTGAGAAAACGGCTGTCAAAGATTGAAAAACGGGATTTATTACTTGAAAGATGCATGCTTTATCCATGCATAAAAGTGATTTAGTGCTATAAAAGTGAACTTTATAGATAATAAATATACAAAGCTATCAGAATACAGCGGAAACACATTTTGAATATTGTATTCAAAAATGCCATTTCACCTGGGGTATCTCCCCTTAACATTATGTTATAACTTTAACCAGGCAACCTTAAACACATAACCCACCATTTACAGTATCTAGGAAATCACTCAGTCCACGTTTCTTTCTGTCGCTTTCCTCGATAGCGTCAATGTTTAAATCTTCTGTCGGCCTGCTGACTGCCGGCGTTGTGTCTGATTCTTTTGAGCTCCCCATGAAATTACCTTGGCTCGTAACAAAGACCTATAGAACACACATATGCAGCTTCACGAATATTGTGCAGTCTAATATATATTTATCTTACATAATCTTAATAATTCATATTTTAGAAACAATACTGTAATAGTATAACTCTAATTTAAGTCCTGTCTCGTTTATCCACACTTTGGTTCTCAATGGTTTTGGTTGGATTGATGAAGTGTGCGGATTGTTGAAACATGGAATAATGAGGCATATATAATGTAACAAGTTTGTTCCAAGATTTGCACATGGCTTAAACAACCAGCAGCAAATTACGAATTTGCCGACATTGAAAGAGGAATTATAAATCCGATCATACAAAACTGCAGGTCAAGCAAGTTTTGCCGAAAAGCTTTGAGAGATCCCAACATCACGTTGACAAAATTTATTGAAATGACCAGAGCTATTTACTTATTAGAAATGCAAGCAGGATAGATTGAAAATGTCAACACTGCCAGTACTCAGCCAGCATTAGCCATTCGTGCTCCAAGAAATCTCATTCATCAATCAGAGAAGAGGATATCTGAACAACCACAAAACCAGTATAGAAACTGTTGACAGGCATGGCCACATGAAGGTGAAAAAGCAGCATGTCCAATAGTGACAACTACAGTACCCACCTTCCAGTGAAGTATGTAGTGGTTACAGTTCTGCACCCACTCTGGAAGTGGCATATTTCTTTTGCGTAGATACCCAGTCGGATCTATCTCCTCAACAGTTCCTGTCTTCACCATAGCCACATGTATGTGAGTGTCAGAGCACCACTGGGGCGTAACCCCTCGCCCCACTGCCTCCCCGGCTGCCACCTGGATGGGACATGTGGCGTTTTTGTGTGTTCAAACTAAACTGTATAATGCAGAACTCAGAAGGAACAAACACATATATTATGTCATGCAAGTATTGTTGTAAGCACATCAGTCAACTGCAAATAAAGATGGGAATTAATACACTTAGAACAGTAGTACTCAGAAGATACACAAAAACAGCAGGAATCAGCTAGGGTACGCAAGTTACTTTCAAATAATAAATATTAGTTTCCTAGTTATTTCCAACACCCAGTAATATTATATTAACTTATTTTTTAGTATGTGGATTTGTTACTTGAATACAATGGCTTTAATTTTACGAGGCCTAACTCAACTAGTCAACCTTTTTCAGGACATAATCGCCAAGCCGACCTTTCTATGCTGCCAATGAGCGTGGTCACTGCCAGGGTGCATGTCATCCTTAGTGGTTCTTTTACGTCCCCAATTAGTGAGACGGGACCAACATTAATGTGATCATCCGAGTCACAAGGGTTACAGTCCCCAATTTTGAGCGCCAGGGTTTCTACCAAACATATCTTGCTTCATCTGGGTCTTGAATTTAGAACTCTGGCAAAGTGGATGTGTCAACCACTCTTACAAACTACTAGTTCCATCTTGTCCAAATGGACAGTGTATTATGTCTATAAGAAAAGAAAATAACAAATGACATTACAATAAATTTGCATGATGGTAACCATAGTAACGGGTAGCCTATGCTTCGATGTTGCGACCAGGACAGCTTACATTCCAGTTTCATTTTGTGTAATTAAATCGCTCACAAAGTAATGTTGCCTGAATTCTACTACTATTGCAGACACACAACATTTGCCATGTAGTTATTGTCTATGTTCAAAATTAACTTGCCTCTTTCTCTTCCACATTCAGTTCAACGTTGTCTATGATAATCTCCACGTTCTTCATGTTGCCGACAGAGATGGTGATTTGTCGTGACCCTGTCTTCCTCAGTCGTCCACCATACGGAGCGACAATCTGCATTTATATATCAGAAATTTAATGTGTGCATTAAGTCTATGTCAAATAATTTTATAACATGATCACACCAAGTCGTAGAAACCCAATACCTGCAAACAGAAAGTTATGCAGATCTGTTTGATATTTTGAGGTGCACGATCATCCTTGTGCTCCATAGCACTCCTGTAGCTATCATCAGCGAGCAGACATGTACAGCGTAGGTGTGTCATAGTCAGCAAACAAGTATAACGTAGGTGTGTCATAGACAGCAAACATGTACAGCGTAGGTGTGTCATAGTCAGCAAACAAGTATAACGTAGGTGTGTCATAGACAGCAAACATGTACAGCGTAGGTGTGTCGTAGTCAGCAAACAAGTACAGCGTAGGTGTGTCATAGACAGCAAACATGTACAGCATAGGTGTGTCGGAGTCAGCAAACATGTACAGTGTAGGTGTGTCGTAGTCAGCAAACAAGTACAGCATAGGTGTGTCATAGACAGCAAACATGTACAGTGTAGGTGTGTCGGAGTCAGCAAACATGTACAGCATAGGTGTGTCATAGACAGCAAACATGTACAGTGTAGGTGTGTCGGAGTCAGCAAACATGTACAGCATAGGTGTGTCATAGACAGCAAACATGTACAGTGTAGGTGTGTCGGAGTCAGCAAACATGTACAGCATAGGTGTGTCGTAGTCAACAAACAAGTACAGCGTAGGTGTGTCATAGACAGCAAACATGTACAGTGTAGGTGTGTCATAGTCAACAAACAAGTATAGCGTAGGTGTGTCATAGACAGCAAACATGTACAGCGTAGGTGTGTTGGAGTCAGCAAACATGTACAGCGTAGGTGTGTCATAGTCAGCAAACATGTACAGCGTAGGTGTGTCGTAGTCAACAAACAAGTATAGCGTAAGTATGTCATAGAGAGCAAACATGTACAGCGTACGTGTCATAGTCAGCAAACATGTACAGCGTAGGTGTCATAGTCAGCAAACATGTACAGCGTAGGTGTGTCATAGTCAGCAAACATGTACAGCGTAGGTGTGTCGTAGTCAACAAACAAGTATAGCGTAAGTATGTCATAGACAGCAAACATGTACAGCGTAGGTGTCATAGTCAGCAAACATGTACAGCGTAGGTGTCATAGTCAGCAAACATGTACAGCGTAAGTGTGTCATAGTCAGCAAACATGTACAGTGTAGGTGTCATAGTCAGCAAACATGCACAGCGTAGGTGTCATAGTCAGCAAACATGTACAGTGTAGGTGTCATAGTCAGCAAACATGCACAGCGTAGGTATGGCGGAGTCAGCAAACATTTATAGCGTAGGTGTGGCAGAGTCAGCAAACATGTACAGCGTAGGTGTGACGGAGTCAGCAAATATGTACAGTGTAGGTGTGACGGAGTCAGCAAATATGTACAGTGTAGGTGTGGCGGAGTCAGCAAACCAAAATGCAACAGGTTAAATTAATGCATGCAATCTGGTTGTGGTGTCCTAATTATTGCCATGTTTGATATTCTTAATAAATCTCATTGTAGTAAAAAGACCAGTAATCATTTCTCTGCATATGTTTAGAAGGGTATGTTAAATCGCTCCTCTAGTGGTCTTAAAGTATCGTTATGGTATTTACTACATAACTCAATTACTTTACGAGGTCTGTGTATGCAACACGTGATGCAAGCATATGTGCATACATATTCGCAGAATACCAAAACACGTCTGCACACAGTACAGCCTGCATGTTTTATATATAATGCATACCTCGTGGCCTGCATCGACTTTGAGCATGATGCCATTGTGGCTGTAATGGCTTTTGCCGGTTGTCTCCCAGAATCCATCGCCACATGATGATGACACGAGCAGTTTTCGAGGGAAGTCTTCATGAACTTTTGGGCCGAATATTTGTTCAAGCTGTGTTCGAATAGTCTGGTACCTGTGCAAACACGACAGAAACTTACTCGCTCAATTCTCTTCACTCCTGTTCGAGCATAAAGCACCTACCAATCTCCTCCAGCCAGCACGGTCTCAGGCAAGCCAGCCAAGTTCATTAAAAAAATTGGTATTTGTACTAGTATTTGTATCATTACATGCAGGATTTTACCAAGGTATACACAGAATCATGTGATCTTACCAACAAATCAACTCCCACAATAAACAACAAAAACTCCACAAGTAAAATCTCTAATTAGTTAACTATAGCCCATGCAAAAATGGTTCTAAGTGGTTTTAAATGCAATCGTGTCATCGTCATAGAAGCCAAATGTTTGCATGAAAAAACTGACATCTTCAAAACATGTACATCCATATTATATTTAGCAACCAGGACATGAACAGATGCACACACACCACACCCCACATGCATGCATGCATGCACGCACGCACGCACGCACGCACGCACGCACGCACGCACGCACGCACTAACAATGCATTACTTGTTTGCAGTGTGAACTTTTTTACTACCAACAAATCCGACTTGGGTTACATAGGCACAGCAATTTTTTAAAGGCATTATGCAGTTCCAAATCAAGATTGTAGATTTTGGGGATGGGAACATATATTTTTTATGTTCATAAAGATTTTCATAGACTGGTTGGTGCAAATGGAACCACAGAATTTAAGCAAAATCTTCCAATTTCACACCATATTAAAATTTCTGCCAAATCGCATACATGTAATGTACTGTTCTCAGGAACCGACAATTACACACACTGTAGTTTACCATACGTACCCTACCACTATGCTCCGCCAAGCTTCTTTGATATTTTTGACCAACTGAACGAACAAGTCTTGTGCCTGCTGGAATGGCTTGAACAGCTGTTTGAGAGAGTTCATTGGTCCTTCGAGTTCCTCCAGCAGCACACTCTTGATCTCTGCCAGAGCTGCTTTCTTCATCGTCGCCTGTCAAGTCACTGGCACCGTACAAGCTACTTGCATAGCATAAAGTTGTTGTTATCAGTATCAACACTATAATGTTTTGATATATCAACATAGACCATAGGACCAACTTTCAGGGGAGCCCTAGGAGAACCAGTCCGGTGGACATTTAGAGCAGTGCTTATAGGCGGTCTATGCAGTAAAGGGTTAAAGATTGCTCCATCGAGCTTAGATAGAAAGGTAGCGTTGTTGATGTTTTCGACGATGGTTGTCACTTGTAACATTCTCTCATCAATTACTCCTCATATAATGTGAAAGGTGTTTAATTCCTGTAAACATCTTCCTAAGCCAAAGCAAGCATCGAATTAACTGACAGACAGGTGATCAAAGGAACCAAGTCTTTCATGTGCAGTGATTATTGTTACCAAAGCGATTGGTCTGGTAAGAAGGATTCGATGCAAATGTTGCCTCTAAGCAACTACGATAGTACAGAAACCAGAATGAATATTGGTTGCTTACTTTCTGGATCAATATATGAAAATACGTACAATCATACTTTCACTTTATAATCAGGTGCATTAATGAGAGTATGCAACCACGGTTGCATACAGGATTTTATGCTAACAACAGCGCGAGCAGGGCACGGAAGGGTCAATAGGTTAATCATGCTAATTTAGGGGTAGACAAAGAAACCTGGATTACTGACTAAGCACTCCCGTGACATCGCTAAACCAATCAGAGCGCAGCAGTCATTCGAATGACGCAGTTTGAAATTAAGCAGCTTCACTCTGAATGTTCGATGCATGCGGAGTAGACTTTTTCCGATTCGTTTGTGCTTGTTTCGTTACATTGTTTAGCTGATTATTGGTCGTTCGACTTCTTCACGAGTTCGCTAACATCTGTTACGAAGTCTCTGCCGCAGGATTACCAGTTGAGTATCGCATTTCTGTTGTCTTTGTCGTGTTCGCCATTTTGTCTTGCCTCGTTCGTGCTGTGTGTAATTTCCTCCAACTGACCTGATGTCGTCCGTTAAAGTTTTAGTTTTGGGTCATAGTCATGTTTACTGGCTGGGCGCGTTTGCTGGGTCGGCATCCCCCTCAGGCTTGTTTGCTGATTTTGCCGTTTGGGGTCACGTTTGCAATGTCCGTTATCTGTGCCTCCGGGGTGCTACAGCACCGTCGCTCCGGGCACCGGTGGTTCGGTCTCAGATAGCATACTGTGTCTGTGGGTGCCCCACCGCCTGAATGTGCCGTGCGACAGGACTTTGACGACGCGCCAGGTCTCCAGGCAGTGCTGCTTGATGACGCAGCATCGGTGCGGCGTGCATGGAAGTGTGACATGGAGCGTCGCATGGCCTCGTCGGAGCGGATGCTTCACGAGATCCACTCCATGGTCCTCGCCTTAAGGTCCTCGCCTTAAGGCCCGCGCCAGCCGCATCGGCAGCTGCCGGCTCTGCAGCACACTTGGCGGCCGCGACGGCGCATGGACCCCCTGCCCCAGCAACATCGGGCGCAGTATCTGACGTGGCCTTATGGCCAAACTATTTGACAATAGAGGGATTGCATAATGTTGCAGGTACTCGTAATGTTGATCATCATGATACCCCTGTTGTGCATGTTCTTCCCGGCGACACACAGGAAATGGTGGCTGCTGTTCATCCTCTGCCTTACCCCTCCATGTCCGTATCCCTGACAGGTTGAAGGCGAAGATTTGGGCAGGTGAGTATGTCGACCTGGCGCTGCTGTTGCAAGATAATTTTGCTCAGCCACAGGACTATGCCCTTTCCGTCCAGTCGGCTGGGGATGGCCAGGACCCCACTTTGTGTGTGTCCCCGGCCAAAGGTAAGACTGAGGTGTTGTCCTTTCAGCAATGGCTGAAGGCCTTTGAAATGTTTATGTCTGTATATCTTGTGCATCCCAGTAACCTCCCTTCTGCCCCACATATGCTGAAATACATTGAAACCGTCCGCAACTTGTCTGAATGGGGGGGGAATTGGCGGGCGTATGATGAGGCATTTCGCTTTCTTCGTCAACAGCGTGGGTGGGCATGGGAATTGGGAACTTTGGGTGAACGCTTCCCAATCACCTGCTCGTAGAGTTTTTCCGTCGGGGGGTTCCCCCTTTCCAAGCAAGGGTAAGGCCCGACCGCGTTCAGCCAGTCCTGTTTCATCTACAACCGGGGGGGTTCCTGTAGGGGAGACACTTGTGCTTTACCAACAAATGCCGCCGTTGTAACTGTCCCCACCCACTGTTCCGTTGCAGGGCCCCTGAGAAGTGATACAGTTCCAGTTCCTACCCCCTCCGTCCAATCCTCCTGCCGGACCGTCCTCTGCCCCTGATCCGCCCGCTTGGTCTAGGAAGTAGGATGCCTTCCCCTGTTTGTCCCATAGCGCTTGCCTCTGCTCTCCATGGGTATAATGACAATTTAGTTTCCTATCTTGTTCATGGATTTACTTTTGGCTTCCAGATAGGTTGTGTGGGTGTGCCGCCACTGCCTACTTCGGTGATACGTAACCTGCAGTCGGCCAACACTTTTTCGGCGGTTATAGACCGTAAACTTACGAAGGAATTAGCTAGGCCAAATTACCCCAGTTACAGGATATCTCCTCTGGGCGTTGTGCCTAAGAAAACTCTGGGTGAATTTAGAATGATTCACCACCTGTCGTACCAGGAGGGTTCTTCTGTGAACGATTTTATTCCTAAGGAGATGTCTTCATTGCAGTATGCCACTATTCAGGATGCCATTTCTTTTATTCAACATTCCCCACAGTCTGTGTATATGGCTAAAGTCGAAGTTGAATCTGCGTTTCGTATTATGCCCGTCTCACCAGCTGACCGCCCTTTGCTGGGATTTCAGTGGCTCGGGAAGTTCTATATGGATGCAGTTCTCCCAATGGGCTGCTCTAGTTCTTGTGCCATTTTTTAATGTTTCAGCTCGGCTTTGGAGTGGGTGGCCAAGTATAAGTTGGGGGCGACTGAGGTAGTGCATGTGATTGATGATTTTCTCTTTATGGCCCATTCCGCGGGTAAATGTGAACATGAACTTTGCCACCAATTTGGGGTGCTGCTTGCGCCCGGTAAAAATGTAGGTCCGTCTTCTTCCATCACATTTTTGGGGATACTCTTGGATGCCGTCCGCATGGAGGCGAGACTGCCCGACGACAAACTGTTAAAGGCCAGGGCTTTACTCTTAGAGTTCACACGTAAACAGGTTACACTCAATGAGCTTCAATCCCTCATAGGTGTACTGAATTTTGCATGTTCCGTTGTTGTCCCAGGTAGGGCCTTTCTGCGACGACTCATTGACTTAACTATGGGATGCTATAAGCCGCACCATCACATTCGCTTGACACAAGTTAAATTAGATCTGGGAGTATGGTTAGATTTTTTTCACACATTTCAATGGTAGGTCGTTTTTCTTGGATGAGCACTTTCTTACAGGTGCCTACTTACATCTGTACACAGATGCAGCAGGTAGCATCGGTTATAGGGCGATTTGCGGGCCAGAGTGGTTTTATGGTGTGTGGCCCGTAGAGTGGCGTTGCTACAATGTGGCTGTTTTGGAATTGTATCCCATTATGGTAGCTGTACATGTATGGGGCTCTGTTTGGGCTAATCAGAGTATCTGTTTCTTCGCTGACAACGAAGCCCTTGTTCCTATCATTAATAAGCAAACATATCGTTGGAGCCCCATATCATGGCCTTGCTGCGTCCGCTCGTATTGGCGTGCCTCAGGTTTAATATTAACTTCACTGCATCCCACATACCAGGTCGCTGATAAACTGTCACGTTTACAGGTAGATGAATTCCGTGTGTTGGCGCCCTGGGCGACGGCCAGTCCGAGGGAAGTGCCCTATCATGTATCCCCAGCCGGCTTAGGGATTCTTTAGAGCCCCTGCTGACAGCGTCACTAGCACCATCATCCAGGGCCCATTATGAGCGTGCTTGGAAGAAATTTGTAGCCTTTTATGGTTCGATAGGTGTTCCCTTGTGTTTGCCAGTTTCAGTTCATATGATCTTGCTGTTTATTGCACATCTATTTGTATTAGGTTTGGCTCCGTCATCCATGGTGTCTACGGTTTCAGCTGTGGCTTATTTCCACAAGGTTAATGGGTTTCTTGACCCTTCTAATGCATTTATCGTTAATAAGTTGTTAGCCGGCACACGCAATGTGGGCGCCATTCCTGATGTCCGCTTGCCTGTCACCCTTCTTATTCTTTCACGTCTCGTAGTTGCCATGCCCACCGTTGTTACGTGTTGAATTTGATGCATCACTGAAGCAGCTGCTGCACTTCTGTGGGTATGACACCCTTAAGGGCCACAGCTTCCGCATTGGGGCGGCAACTGCAGCAGCCTTGAGAGGAGATTCTGATGCGCAGATAAGGGCGGCAGGCAGGTGGACTTCAGATGCATTCAAAAAATATATTAGATTCTCTTGATTTGTCAATTGCAACTTGTAATGGGATGGCATATTGGTGGGATGTTCACAGGTTTTGGCAAACGGTGGCGTTATGGCCCCACCTTTTAAGTTACTAAAATATATAGAGTAGGAATTTTAGCAAGTAGTGTAGTCTGGTGCTGCAGTATATGCAAATAGGCATTGTGTCGAGTATTGTCGGTGTTGGGTTAATGTTTTAATGTGCTGGTGACGATGCCATGAATTGTCTTGTGTTGTAGGAATATTACTACATGTACTGTATTGCTATGTCGAAATGTGGGCTCTGGGAGCATTGTGTCCAGGCGGCTTTGTATGAGGCTCAGCCACAGGCTTGGCATATGTTACAGGGTCCACATTTCATGCTCTTAATCGGAATAATATGCCATTAGGCATACCCTTAATAAATGTCATTCATTTGGCCTTTTCATATCTTTACATCTGGCTTGCGTTGTTGATTGCATAAACGACTTTATGCATTTTACCTAATCAATGTCTAACCAAATTAACCAATTATACTTACCAGATTTATACCAGTGAAACGACTGGCAATGTCATCGTCGTCGTTATTGAAAGATTCCATAGTGTCCACAATCGATTGTTTGATGTCCAATACACCATCCCAGATTTCTGTCACTTCTTTTTTGATGTCAAACCAGTATGGTCGGTTCTCTGTAAACACAACTTACTTACAGTTCATGTTTCAGAATTATTCCACCTTAGCTAAAATATGCAGATTTGCCAAGGAAACACAGAGCTGCTACCATACCTTTTATTGTGGCTGGTCAGCAGCCATAGACAAATAAGAAACCGAGATGTCCACAAAGAGACCCCCTCATTCAGTGTTACAAAATCACTTTTTTGCCGAATGTTAGATTAAAAAAAATTCCAACATACAATAGTATTACCTTTGATACAATAGTATGCAATTACTTATACTGGTCTGTGACGAATTACCAACCTTTTGTGAAGAAATTTGCTTCCTTGACTTTGTTCTTTGCATCAATGACAGCAGCGATTGCTGTAGAAATTCTGTTGAAAAGATAAGGCATGATTTGTATTGTCCTCAGGCATGATTTGAAAAGTAGATGGTGGTTAAGCCAGTGTGCTGCCTGTGTCTAAAGTAAAACACCAGGCTGCTCAACCGTGACCACATCTATGTGACAGAGCTGTGATTACAATCCAGGTCTATCATTTACTGCCATCAAACCCAGATTTGTGAACTTTTGTTAGCGTAAACAAAACATTTATATGGAAACTGATTGTCAAACATGTATAAACAAATCCATTTGTTGGACCTGGTTTATTGCAACGTTTCAATGATTTAATTATAAGGATGCAATGGCATATTTGGGGGGGTCATTGGACCACGGCTCCCTTGGGTAAACTCTCCCTGTTGTACCAATACATGGTAGCAAGGTAAACTAACGGGTGACTAAACTTGGCTCCCTTTGGCCTCCCCCTTTGTGAGATCCTAGACATGTCACTGTGAGCATGATCAACATCTTAATGTAATGATATTAATCTTACAGATATTAACTTACCTGACAATGGCTTCCCCTATTTTCTGAATAGCCCACTGTGGGTTTTTCAACAACTTGGGAATTGCTCCAACAAGGCCACTGAAGGATGTCTTGATTTCTTTCCAGGCCCATGGGATAACAGTCTTGATGCTGTCAGCGATAGCCTAAAACAAAATCACTATTATTATTTCAGAACTGAGAGACCTAAAAGAATGTGGTTTAACATTAATTAGAGACAAGATGATTAAAAGGAGATAAAATGGAAGTTTTTAAGATACTGAATGATTATGAAAATCTCAATAGAAGTTTGTTTTTTCTGTCACTTCAACTGGAGGACATGAAGTAATGTTAGTGAAGGAACAGCAAAGATTAGATACAAGAATGTATTCATTTTTACAGAGGATGATAAATGAATGGAATACTTTATCTACTGATTGTGTAAATACTAGCAATGTGAATGTTTAAAACAAAAATTGACATCTCACAAGGGCGGGTTACACATAGATGAATACTCTTGAGTGCCGAATAAACGTATAGGTCAAAAAACAGTATAGGGTGGCAAATCGGTCAAATTTAATAATAGTATAGTGCCGAATAACAGTATAGGGGGAATTGTTAAAAACAAATAATAGCATAGTGCAAAAAAATCACTAGTATATTTGTCTTTTTAGCACCGAAGCAATTTTTTTTTACACGAAGCCAAGGCGTCCCTAGAAAACTACACGGATCGCCTATATTTTGGTTTTTTCTGCCGAATATATATAAACTTTGTGCGTATTCGTGTCACCGCAGACATAGTAACCGCATTTTATATCTGTGAAAAACCGGGGAATTTTCCATTTTTAAATGGACATTAAAGTTTTATTGAACTGGATACGCAAGCCCGATTCAGGGGAAATCGCTGCCAGCCGGTTACGACTGGTTTGAGGCGCTGCGCAGGGCGGCCATTTACGGTCGGTTTACGTGATGATAAAGGCGTTTAAACTAATAATATACCATGTCGTGCTCCCGAGAACAAAGGATTCTGACGGATTCATCTAATCATGGAATTCTAACGGTCTAATCTAGGATCCGCAGAAGCACGGGATCCCGTTAAATTCATGACTGTCGTTCGAAAGGATGAAAGCCGTCAGAGGGAGCCACATGCAACTCTAGTTGGGAGCAAGTGATTTTAGCGCGAGCGGTAAACCGTTCCGTGGATGATTGATTAGCGCTAGCTATAGGGAGTGAGAGGGATTGCTCTCCTAAAAATTATGCCATGCATAATTTGCCACAATTATCGGAGAATATAGGCTGGCACCAATGTTTAAATTTAATAACAGTATAGTGCCAAATAAGGTGCGTATATGGTGGCATTTTTCATCAAATAAATACGCGTACAGGGACACTTATTCAAGAGTAACAATGTTGGACTGTTGACAAGCCAGTGGCTTCCTTTTTTGCTTTGAATGGCAATTTTGTTAAATTTGGTCTTTTGAATTACATTATTTATAACGTCAATGTATTTAACTATCATATTTGCATAGACATGTACATCTAATGCCACATACATTCATAACTGAATGATCCATAGTGAGTGTCCCACTAAATTTACTTTCACCTAGTTACAGTCGCGCCTCGTTATTACGCGCCCCGTTATTACGCGGATTCGGATATAACGCAGTCAGTCGTGGACCCCGATTTTCTGCTGCCAGGGGAAAATGCCAAATGGGCCTGCTTAAACCTACTTAGAATTGCTTTAACAATTCTCAAGAAACATTAGGCGAACAATAACAATGAACGAGTATCAACGTGTTGTTTGTTTTGCGCTGTCGCCGACATCAATTGCTGTCGCTGGCTTCGCTTCGACGGTTTGTAAATTGCAATCGAGATGCACAAATACGCCTCGCGTAAGAATCAGATAAACAGTTTCAAATGCATACCAACATAACACTTGAGTGAAATGACATGCTTCCATTACATCGTAAATTTTAATCGTTTTCGCGACGCGAAAGCAACATGCCAAATTCCTAACCCAAGGCTCTACCGGTGTGTGAAAAAACGAATTCGTCATCCACTTATGAAACGATGAATCGATGTTAAGTGGTGCGTAATAAATTTATGCTACGGTCGAGATCGGTTGAAAGATGAAGTGAAACAATTATTAATTCTACCTATTGTCGTTTTCTGTGTTTTATCAGCTTACATACTACGTTTGTCAAATCATATACGTTTTCGGCTGCTCAGATCCAGGTTATTATTTTCGATTCGTAGGCCTATTGGTCCAGTACATCATCATCGTAGTAGATCTATTCCATAACGGTATACGTACGTGTTTTATTCAGTTCAAGAATCAACAGGGTGTGACATTTAAAAATAATACACGTTGATGCTAGTATAATAAGTTTAATAAGTTCCATAAACTGCATGTTGGCGTATAAGACAGTGCTGCAAGCACACAGGGCTTCGACAGCGTTCATGGACTTGGTGCGGCGATCGATCGCTGTTGTTTAGTAGCTCCCTGGTGGCAGATATGGGAACACCTAACGCGCCTTGCATACAGCGCGGTCCGAAGTCGTGGACCCCGACCACCGCGTTATAACGAGGCGCGACTGTATAATGAAGAGGTGTGACAGGAAGTGGCAGGTTGGTCCTAAAACCTGGTGGGAGGTAGAAGGTTGACCTCAAAAATAGGTGGGAGGTGAGATTGGTAGGAGGTGCACTCTCATAAATGATGGCAGATGGGAAGTTGAAACTCCTGCCACACACGCTCATTAACACAAGTCAAGTAGGTAGTCACAGATGATAACTTATATCACATTTGACAAATATCATATTGACTCATGCTAGTCTGGCCACTTGAATAATAATAATAACTTACATTATAGAGGCCCATGACATCATTCTTGATGTCTTTGAAGAGAGTCGTCACTCTGGTAACCAGGTTCTTCACTTTCATTATGACTGGTGGGAGTTCATCAAACTTCCCAACTGCCTTGTATATCCTACTCCCAATTCGCCGCAGATCCGTAACTTTGTGAACCATTTGTTTCACCGAGTCTATCAAACCATTGATTATGGTGTTGAAGTCCACATTTTTGAAGGTCGATATGAGTCGCTTGAAGGTATTCACAGCAGTCTTGATGGTTTTGACCACTTTCGGCACCACATTTACAAACAGGTCAAAGACCTTTTTAATTTCTTCATAGTTGAATTCCTGCAAAGACATTGCACAAAGATTAACCCTTTTAGACCCATATGGTTGCCAGTTACATTTGTCCAAGGAACAACAGTTTTTCCAGTGATTCAATATTGTCTAACAACACTATAACAGTAAGAGATATACCCATAACATTATACATTTAAGCTGAATGAATGAGCTATCCAACCAACCACCATTAATTAATGAAAACACAGACAGGTGCATGACAGTTGTTATGGAAATCAACAACAAAATGTTCAAATATGGAACAAATTAATGCTAAAAATATTTTGTTTTATTGAAGAAAATATCCACTTGTTGGAGTAGCAGCAATGCCTGTACATGTTAGAATAACACTGATTCACAGTGACTATTCTGCATCATCTACCAAGTCAGCAGTTGTCATGAAAATCAGCAAACACATGTGGCTGCCTCTTCTGGTATTACCATAACATCGCAAATAGACATTGCTATTTGGACGGTATTTGTTGATGGAATTCAGTGTATGTATAGGCCTATTTACTAACTTGGCTCACAACAGCTTTTAAATATAATATGTAGACACACGTACATGGGTCTGCACAGGTTAATGCACAAAATGGTGTATTAAGGAAAATTACTAATACTAATTTAACATAACATACTTTCACCTACCTTCAGTATGTTTAGCTCATACTCTATGCCTCCATTGTAGCAAAACTCAGCTCGGAATATGTCATAGTCAAATCCCATTAAGCCAATGTGCAATGTAGCAAAGACTGAATCTAGCAAATCAACTTTCATGTGTCCCTGAAGAGGTTCTGAAATTCACAATTAATAAATTATGTTACACCTTTTCCAATGGTTTTATAACAACCAGCCATATACTGTATCTGACTGTTGGGACCAATATTGTTTCTAGTATATTAACTATGTGAGGATGTATTTGGTGTATTCGCTGTGCAAAACTGCAAATTAGTATTTACAATGATTTCACAATATGGTTAGGTAATTTTCTCGGCACAAAAATGTGTAAAAAAATTTTCATTCAACTTGTTGGACTGAGATTGACTGTGACAAAGCACCAAGCCAGCTTAACTCGATTTACATGATTTTGGTGAATAATGCATTTTGCCAATAGTTTTCTATCTCATTGGTATGTCAATCTATTTCCGTGTATCAGAATAAATAATTATATGATTATTTGAAGAAGAAAAAGAGATCCAGAATTAAATTTTTTACACTACAAATTTTTTTTACAAATCTTAAACAACTTTCATCAGAACACCCTGAATGTAGGACTTACTAATTTCGATGTCCATTTGATTCCTCGCGATTGCACCCATAGAAGCCCCAAGTAAACGTCCTCCAATGTGTTTCACCCAATTGATAGTGGGGCTTTTTAGATGGAAGGAGAATCCTTTCCAGATTCGAGAAAGGGAATCAGACAGACTCCTCTTCATGCGACTATGTTCTTCCTGTGTTATGTTGCATGACCTAAATACAAATTATGTCTCAGTATTTTGCATCTGAATAACAGAAGTGTTATCACAACCAAATGTGGATGCTACTAACATGAGTTAAATAGGATTGTAATTATTCTGTCAATTAATTCATGATTGCTAGAATATGACAAGTGGCCAGTTAATATCATCATCAAGTTCCTACTGTCATTGGCTGAGTTTAACCTAGTGGCCAAGTATGTATATATATATATATATATATATATATATATACATACATACATACATACATACATACATACATACATACATACATACATACATACATACATACATACATACATACATACATACATACATACATACATACATACATACATACATACATACATACATACATACATACATACATACATACATACATACATACATACATACATACATACATACATACATACATACATACATATATATATATATAAGTATATTTATATAAGTAAATCCTACATTCTAATATCATGTATTATGTATATCTTACATATCATGTATTATGTATATCTTACATATCATGTATTATGTATATCCTACATTCTAATATCATGTATTATGTATATCTTACACTATATTTTTAATTTACAATGTACACCACCGTAGCCACTGAAATCTGCTGTACCAAAGCTTAATTAATTTCTTTATATCCAATGCAGAGTAGTAGACCATCCGAGCAAGCAATGTAGCATCTGGAAGCATAGCCCTAGTGGTGGGATTAGATTGGGGGCATGGCCCAAAATGTGAATTACTCCTCACCTCCTGTACACAGGATCCAGCAGTGCCCTGATGTCGCCACCATATGGGTGCCTCTTGTAGCGATTGGTGGCCACAAAACGGACGTTCTCTTCCTTGTCCGTCAGTGCCAGCGACAGTAAGACATCCGCAACCTGTCAGCAGTGGTCACATAATCATTGATTGATACAAACTTATGTGATGATTCATGACATTGGCGACCTGTCAGCAGTGGTCACATAATCATTTGATTGATACAAACTTGTGATGATTCATGAGAATTAGTCCACATGCGTATATGTTCACATTTCTAACATATTTAATTCTTAAATAATTGTGAAATCAAGAAGAATTTTTTTTGTCACGGTATTATACATTTAAAAAAAAATCTCTTATTTAATAAGGTTTGCTATATATACTACATATAGCCTTGGTTTCATCCTGCAAATTAAAGAAAATATGTGACCTGCTCCACCAAAATCAGAAATAAGTTGGAAAAGCTGAGCCTGGCTATTCCACTTTGAACTGTGCGATGGGGTGAGTTTGGTTGCGATGGCAGATTTTCAGGTGTTGATGTTTTTAATTAGCCTACTATCCTAGATTGTTGTCATCCTATTATAAGGTCATAAAACAATTGATAACTTTGAAAAAATGCGACATTTCGTAAAGCTATAAATATCTTAATGAACAAACACAAAGGAAACTTCACTCAATTCAGATGTATCGTATCCACTACACATCGCGTCCACTTCCGCCATATTGGTATCGTTGGAAAGCTGATCTATTATGGGATGCATTTACTAGGGCAAAATCAGTCATACATTACCATATAACCAGTTAGAGAGGTTAAAACAGAGACCAAATGTAAACAAACCACATTATACATTGAATAATAATGAGGGCGTAATCACGTGAAACGAATCGCAATAGCTGATTGGCTCAGCTAGAAACGCGCATGCTCTGAACATTAGAATATGACCTTTACCCCATGCGAAGCCATCTTTGTCTTGGTTTGATGCACGGAGACTGTTATTATATCAAATCTACGTTTATTAATAAATCATTTAGTTGCTGTTATCAAATGACAACTCACCAATTAATAGAGCTTGGTAGTTGCCTGGAAAGCCCATACAATTGTCTTTCATGTGGTATGTTTATTTCAAAATGTAATTTTCCGACTTACTCCAGATTTTGGTGGAGAGGGTCACATATGATATTACTGATAAATCCGGTTTAATACAAGAAAAAGCGACTTCGTTTTTGTAACAGAATCTTTGTATTACTAACTCACATGTTTGTGACTGTATTTTGCAAGTGCACTGACAGCACTGTAGCGCAAGTTGGTGTGTGCGTCTGAGTCATTCATGAAGGACATGAGGTGGCCAAGAGATGAGTCGCTCGCTGCATTGCCGAGTGCATGGATGTGTAACGTCTTCCAGTTCAGATGGTCGTGTAATTCTTTCTCCTTCATCGTAGAGCGCAACTGGCGATGGTGGTAGGGGTCTAAATCCAGGAACATTTCAGTAAATACACAGTATCTACTTGTTCGTGGCTAAGATCTATGTCTATAGGCAATATTTTGTTCTTTGTCTTTCATTGCCACTATATTGTAATAATACATTTAGTAATGATTTAGTTTTAGATTTTACAATTTATTTACAGTTA
This sequence comes from Lamellibrachia satsuma, assembly GCA_033239005.1. Taxonomy (NCBI): domain Eukaryota; kingdom Metazoa; phylum Annelida; class Polychaeta; order Sabellida; family Siboglinidae; genus Lamellibrachia; species Lamellibrachia satsuma. The sequence goes on along the minus strand of BSQZ01000020.1, from coordinate 2,423,177 downwards.
CCCTGATGCAGTAGATTCCCCTACATTTCACAAAATAGCAAAAAACACTAACATTCAGGACATTTCTTTACTACATATATGTGCACAATGTCGTAGTGATACAAATTAATTTCAATCAACATTACCGTGAACTCCGAGTCGCTGTTCCAGTCTCTGTACCACGTTGCTGGCCCATGCTGGGCGGGAATTCATCACTTGTTTGGCGACAGATGCCAACGCCAGCGTTGCCCTGTCATTCAACTGTTCTGTCACTTTGTCATCTGGTAATTGAAGATCGTTAGAATTATTAACAAGATTTGTAAAGATTTTCTTACATCTTTCACTTTAGAACATGAGAAAAATAAAGTTAGCAATAAACATGTACTGAACATGCCCTGCACCGATATGTAAGCTAGGTGCTCCCACCATTCTGTCTCCAGCTTGTGTCACAAGACCTTCATCATAAGACAAGCCTGAAGCGAAGTCAGTCTGCAGATGAATGCCAAGTGATTTGGGCAAAATATTTGGAGAATTCAAACAGGTTTCTTGCGAGGTAAATAACATGTAAAATGCAACAATCCAAGAAACTGGAACATCCTCCATTCAAGCGTGATCATTTTATCTACACACATGCACACACACAGTATATATTAAATTACATACATACATACATATACAATATGTATGCACACACACACATACACACACACACATATTGCAACATACATACCACTAAAGTTAAATGGGTGACGGAAAACGACGTCTTCCAAAGTCGAAAAGACGATCTGAAAAAATAAGCATACACAGTGGATGAAATAAATATATCACAATACTAATCAACTTATTACTTTGCCAATTAAGCGCAAATTAATAAACCTACATAAAACCATTCTAATAAAATACCAAATAAAACAATTCAAATCTTAGTACAGAAAGCACATATAATTTAGCATGTATTTGGTTTGTATTGAGACATTTGTTATGCAACATATCATATAGTTGAAATAACTGATATGATTTGCAGCAATGTGTCTAAGGTATGTCGTGAGTAAAAATGACAAGACCGTACTTTGGGAATCGGGGCTGACAACTCAAACAGCTGAAACAAGGCTCTCATCAGTAGCTCAGCCTCAGGACGTTTGGCAAGCAACACACGTCTCATCATGACCGTGTAGCAGTCAGATGTTTGTGCTGTCCCTAGAGCATCGATCATTGTCTGGCCGGCAACTTCTGATCGTTTGTTGCGAAGATATTTCATTGTCAACTTGTCAACGTCCTTCTGACTCAGTCGCTTCAGCATCGCGACAAGGTGTCGGAAGCATGGCAAACCAGTGTGGATCTCTATAAACAGGACACACAACATATAGCTTGATTTACCGTATTTGTCCCATACCCGTGTTATCAGCCACCTCCCCATTCACGAAAATTTGTGTTTAACCACCCACCTGCTCAAATTATTGTCCAAACTCCATCTTGGCAACATGCAGAAAATATTTATGATAAAAATGTAGACGATAAACATGCTAAATTACCTCAAAATTGTGCAAAATGGGCAGAAAGTTGTCGTACATTATTCACCTTATCTGCTCCGTTGTTTCTCCATTTAGCTGGTGCTTATATCAGTGTGCATTGAATCGCTCTCAAACTCACCAATTTCACCTAGTTTATCCTCTTTTAATCAATTTAACTGTATCCAATAATGTTAAACTTTTCATGTCTGCAGGGGACAGGGCAGTATTTGCGAATCCCCATAACCACCTATGCTTGCACTAGCACCCACTCCCAAATTTAAGAATATCTCGGCCTAACCACCCATGGGTGATTATGCAGTCAAATACAATATAACAAAGAGTCATGGTTACCTAACAATAACATCATCACTCTTTGTTTCTCTATTCATATTTGTATCTATATGTTATTGTATAGTACACACATTCATCAGTTGCCATAGCAACTTACCTCCTGCACGAGCCTTGATTATACAACTCATGTTTCTTTCAATGTCTTTCTGAAGGTCTGCCAGGTCACATTTTGAAGGTGGTATCTAAAGCAAAACAAACTATTTATAATGAAAAACTACAAATGACATCAGTGATCACTGAATAATGCATTTACAAACAAATTTCTTACTATTCGAACTCTTAATCATATACTTATTACAAAGTCATGTTCTAACGTGTTCTTTATGAACTGTTGCTGAAATTATGTTTCATTGATTGTTAATTGATATTCAAAACCAACTTGAAATCTGGAGTTATAATCCACTGATACGGCTGTTTGGTTTAGAAAGTTTCTGGTTTAATATTACACATGATAACACATAATGCTCACCGGAAGCACTTTCAGACTGCTGTTCATTGTGTCAACTTGGGCACTTGATTCCACATCATTTTCATGACTGCTTTCCATCGCATTAACTCTCACAAACATCAACATGCCTGTGGAGGTTCCTCCCATTTTTGGCAAACCTGTATCATATGACAAATGATGTTTCTACCTCTCCTAACGAAGAATGTATCATCATCATTGAATATTTGCATTTAAGTATAACAAACTTGTGACTGAAAGAGCCGCAAACAACAATCATAAATATAAGCAACAAGTTCATTTAATAAGCTGTGGGTTTCTAACTGGACAAATTGTTACATCAAGAAACTTCAATCTAATCTTTTTGAAAAAACAATTTTACTTCCCATGGCATAGTTCTTTATATTGTGATCTACAAATGTTACTTCACAAAAAGAGAAAATGAGGATTACATGTAAAGTTATACAAAGATGGAATTACAATAGTGCTCTTTGACTTGCCAGCAGGTACAGAACGCTCAAAGTAAGATCTGACTTTATTATAGCTTATAGAGCTAAATTGGTAATTTGAGTAGCTCTATTTCAAAATTTCAGTTTAGTAGTAAACGCTGTTGGTCTGTTCTACCTGGTGTAGATGCTAAGCCGGCTTAGGCTAAGCCTAAACCTAGGGAAGTAAAAGATCCCAGTCGTGGACATGGTCATGACATAGGGCAAAACTGCAAAAGCCAGATCGAAAAAAAATATGGCGATTGACTTTGCCTAGTCAAGACCGTGCTGGCTGGAGATTTGTTGGCGACTCAGAGAAGCCTCAGAAGGGCAGTACCTGGGCCAGTGGGTGCGAAGATTGTTGAGTGAATGATTATTACGACAGTATTGTCTATTGCACTGTACTCTGCAGCAAATTGTACTACGTGTATCCGCGGAACCATACCTCGGCTCCAGCGTTTTACTCCAAAACTGCAGATTCTTGGGGTAAGGCAGGAGTTTAGGTACGCATGCGCTGGTTCCCGATTGGTGAAATCAAGGCATCCTCTGATGTTCCGTCAAAAGAATTCATGTTATTTCTAAACGAACGACAGTCTGATTGATCGGACTCAATTCGATTCTTAAATCAAATCTACGGATCAGATGCATTTGCAAGAAAAATGGCGTGTCAGGTTAGCAACGAAACCGTTATTTCACCACTATCAGCTAGGTGGCAGCACAAAACTGTGATGTACACGTTTTGTGGACAAGCTCCTCATTTGGTACCAATGAACGAACCTGGGTTTTACTAACACGTTAAATTTGAAACCGATTTTTTTTTACAAACCACGCTGTGAATTTCCCTTCTCCAATGCTTCATGGGCTTCTGGCATCGTTGTACGGTAGCTGCAAAAACACAAATTATTAACTTGTTAGGTTCACTTGCACAACGAACGCCATGCTATGTTTAATGATTTATGGGGGAACATTCAAACTGGAGAATCCACTCTTAACGACCAGTCGAAAAACGGCAGTTCTCAAGATTTGCCAGCATTATATTGCGGCGAAGATGACTGAATTTGCATTGACCGACATTGAAGCGAGCAGTTCTAAGCGCAGTACGAGACGTGATCAAATCTCTCAATGTTTGCATGCATGCAATGCTGTTATGGTGTATATCAGTTAAACAGAGACAAAACAGTCACTGCACGCTACACATGCACGCACACACATCGGTGACAGCCTTTGGCCTAGGCGTGTACAAAGGCTTACTGTATTCAGGGCGTGCAGAGCGTTGAACACAGTAGGTGTGCTGGCAGTTGGGGCAAGCAAGTGTTAAGTGATTGATTAGATGGGAAAATATGTTTTGTGTAAAAAAGCCACTGCACAACATTGCTACAGCGTGTTCGGAAGCCTCACTGTATGGCAAAATACAACATGTTAAATGTATAGACATCACGGAGCCGTTCAATTGCTTCAGTATATATATATAGATATATATACATGTATATATATATACATGTATGTGTATATATATATATTATATATATATATATATATATATATATATATATATATATATATTATACACATATATATGTTGTTTAGATCAATAATTAAACCGCCCTTATAATACAATATGAAACACGAGTCACAGACACAGTTACAGATGACTGATCTCATTGCTAAATCACTTCACTAAATAGTCGGCTTGTCAAGCTGCCAGCTGGTGCTTCGCGGCACCTGCCAGATTTTTTTAGCGGGTGTAGTAGCGCCCAGCGTGTCAGTGCTGTATGGCGACAGTCCCGATACTGCTTTCTCACTAGTGCCTGTTACGTCATCATTGTTCTCGACTGTACTCGGTTCTGGTGACATGCTTGGCAACACAGTCGCAGCATTTGATGTCGCTGTAGCATAGGAATCAGTGCTTTGTAGCATTCCTGCAACACAGTCTCATCTTCAAACTGATTGCTACGAGTCTTAGCCGAACGGGTGTTAGCATGACAAGCACGAACATGATCGATGTGTCTCCGACACTCTCTGTCGTCTTCCAGTACCACTGTGTATGACACCGGACCTGTGATGTAACCAATTGTTCAGATCAACCACTTGAGTCCTGGGCAGAAGTTCTTGATATACACGCTGTCTCCAGGCTCAAAGTTCTTGATATACACGCTGTCTCCAGGCTCAAAGTGTCGTGTCGTGTGCCCTGCAGTTATTCGTCTCTTTCATCTGTTTTTATTTCTTGTGAATCATCCCCTGCAGACTCGGGTGTAGGAGATCCCAAAGAGATCTCCTCTTCCGATTGTTGAGAATTTCCATTGGCGACTTGCCAGTTGTTGACTGCGGAGTTCTACGATAGTCAAACAAAAATCTCTGCAATCTGACTTCCATGTTGTCTCTCGCTGTTTTAGTGATACCATATTTCACGGTCTGTACTGCCCGTTCTCTGGGGCCATTGGATGTTGGATGCTATGGAGCTGAGGTTACGTGGATGATTCCATTTTTCCTCACGAAAGTTGCAAATTCTTCGCTGATGAAATTAGCTGCATTGTCCGAAACAAGTACTTCCGGCAATCTGTGTTGCGCGAAGATCTCCCTCAGTTTATTTACTGTTGCAGTCGATGTTGTTGAACTCATGATGTGAGTCTCGACCCGTTTGGAAGTTGCGTCAACTACTGACAACATCTTACCAAGAAACGGTCCAGCGTAGTCAATATGGATGTGAGTCCACAGTTTTTCTGGCCAATCCCAAGGATGCAGTGGAGCAGCGGGTGGTGACTTGTTATGCAGCTGACATGTGTCACATCTCTGAACCATCTTCTCCAGGTCTTTGTCCAATCCAGGCCACAGGACATAACTGCGTGCGAGGCCTTTCATTCTGTTGATTCCTGGATGTGCAGGATGCAATGCTTGCATCACTTGTTGACGACACTGTGGGGGAATAACCACTCTTGCACCCCACAGCACACATCCATCTTGCACACTCAGCTTGTCTCTTCGGCATGTGTATGGTGCAAACTCTGTGTTATTTTCTCCAACTGTAGACCAAACAGTGCTGCTTTGTGTTTTCCTCTCGTTACTATCAACAGTAGATTTCTCACTTGTTGGTCTTCATACTTCATGGTTACCAGAATCTTCCCGACCAGTTCAATTGTCCGGTTCTCGTACGTCTTTAAGACAATACCAGCTGGTTTCAGTGGTAGATGACTCAAGTGCTTGCGATACAAGTTCTCCAGAAGCAATGGCACGTCTGCTGCTGTGTCCAGTTGCATGTAAAAATCGGTGCCTTCAATGCACACAGGCACCCTGATGCCAGTGCTCTTCAATGCTCCTACAGTGTACGTGCTGTGTGGGTATCATACTCCTTGGGTGGAACGAGTCCGTTACATCGCTTCATACATCTCACCAAACACAACATGTTCACCAACACAACAAACGATCACAGTTGGTACAACAACTCAACATAATCCACTGATCAGAACCAGACAAACCAAGCAAAACAACACCCTTTATCGCAACACATGAACCAAAATTTCCAAGATGGCGGACTTCCACTGCTGGCGCCATCCGGGTGAGTTCTTTTCATTTTATCGCTAAACATTTCATTAGAAAGCTTACTTTTTCTTCAAGTCGCCACATGTTTGTATTTGGATCTAACTTTTACAAAACCATGCTACAAAATGCATTCCAATTCAGATCTCCTTTTAGGAAATATTCGTCTCACCTAGTCCCACACTTCACGTAGACGAATCTTGGGCTAACGCAAGTTATCACCGTCATTCTCCGAATAGCAACGATCATTGGAACATGTTAACGTGTATCTCGATCAAATCTCAAAATTAAACCAAAATATTATGCCCTAACTTTCAAACCCCGAGTTAAATTCCCACCCAAAATTAAATTCAAATCAGACATTCTTACACATCTGTACCTCAGTGGACTGATCGCATTCTCAGGCGACATCCATCTGAACCCTGGCCCATATGGGCGCCCAATTTATTCTTGTGGAAGTTGTCATCAACCTGTCAGAAACCGAGACACGGCTATCCTCTGTGAAGAATGCAATCAGTGGCACCACATACATTATATCGGTATATCTCCATCATCCTACAACTCCTTGATTAACCAAAGTGCCTTCTGGTTCTGCGACCATTGTCGAATTCCAAATTTTACCCTTTCTCCATCTAGAAATGAGCCATCCAATTCTAACTACACCTGGTCTGACAGCTCTATACTTAGTACTCCAACACTCCATACATCACAAAATGCAGGCTTAATTTTCGCCCCAAACCCCCAAAACAAGCATAACGAACTACTAGAAATAACTAATATGAGTTTGGACTGCAAAACATGGCAAACGATCCCACACCTATCGCTTCTGGTAACATTCTTGACCTCATACTCACCTCAAATCCCTCCATTATCATCAACACGTATACCACTCTTGGTATGAGCGATCACGAATCTGTGACCTTCAATATCAACTTAAACCCAGTTCGCAACAGAAAAACCCATCACAAAGTGTATAGTTACAAATCAGCAGACTGGGACAAACTCAAAGACGACATAGACAAACTAAATCGTGAGTACTTCGACATGGACCCCAACTCACAGGATATAGACACAAACTGGACCTTCTTTCGCGAAAATCTGACTACCTTGATTAACAATAACATACCTAGACGAAACACCAAGCCAAAAAGCCACCTCCCTGGATAACACATGAACAAATTAGAATGCAGAGAAAACAACAAAAACCACAAAAAGGCAAAGCGAACTGGACTAAACGGCAACTGAGAAAAATTTAAGGAACTCCAAAAGCAAGCTACTAAAGCATTAGCAAAATCTTACAAAGACTATGTTAACAACCACATTGGAGACAGCCTGAAAACTAACCCAAAACGATTCTGGTCATTTATTAAGACAAATAAACAAGAAAAGCTCAGAAAACATTGGCATTCCCACACTTCGAGTAAATGACCAGCCAATAATAAATGATCATGATAAAGCAAATGCCCTTAACAACCAATTTAGTTCTGTATTTACCCAAGAAAAGCACCCCATCCCCCAAATAGCCCCCTCGATTTACCCCAACATCCCCCTTCTCGAAATTGGCATAGATGGCATAATAAAGCAGCTGGAAAATCTAAACCAGAACAAAGCTACAGGCCCAGATGAACTCCCAGCCAGTCCTTAAAGAAACTGCAAGGCAGATAGCTCCCATTATCACCCAAATTTTCCAACAATCATACAACACAGGAAAACTTCCTAAGCATTAGTTATTTAGTAACTCCCATACACAAAAAAGCCACAAATCTTACCCTGCTAACTACAGACTCATATCACTAACCTGCATCCTCTGTAAAGTAATGGAACATATAATCCTCAGCAATATGTGGAAACACCTGCACAAGCATAACATCATTCTCCACTTCCAACACGGATTCCAGTCAGGACTGTCTTGTGAATCTCAACTCACTGAGACAGTCCACGACTGGACTCTGCCAAAGCCTTCGACAAAGTCCCTCACCTACACCTTCTATCAATATTGACCTGCTACGGAATCACTGGAAACACTAAAAATTTGATAAAATCTTTTCTATAAAACCGCAAACAGAGAGTTTCAGTTAACGGAGACTTGTCGGACATCACAGATGTCACATCTGGTGTCACACAAGGTTCAGTTCTGTGTCCACCTTCCAATAACAAACAAAATTAAACCCAGCCCACATAAGTACTTGCTTTTTCGTCAGCCACTATCTACAGTATCCAGCCACTCATATCTCGGAGTAAAAGTGGATTCCAAATTAACCTGACATAACTTCAAAATCTTCGAAAATTTTAGGCATGATTAAACAAACTCTTGGCCCTTGTAAACCTGAAGTTAAACAAACAGCCTACAACATGCTAATCCGGCCAAAACTTGAGTATTCGTCACCCATATGGAATCCTCACACCATTTCACAAGTTAAAAGCCTTGAAAGAGTACAACACAACACTCTGCTGCCAGATTTGTTAAAAATGATTACAGATGGAACACAAATCCAACAGATCTAATTACTGCCCTTGGATGGTCAACCCTTGATCGAAGACGTATTATTAAACAAGGCACAACCTTCTACAAAATTCTAATTGAGATCACCCCCCTGGGTCCCGGATGGTTCGGCCCACGCCGACGGATGGTTCGGCCTAGTCGTTTCGGCCCACGCAGACAGATGGTTCGGCCCATTTCGCTGAAAAATCGCGTCTCTATTGAATTCAGCTACGGTCGATTCGGCCCATGCTAATAGCGGAATTCTAAGTGGCGGAAAAAAATAAAATTATGATTGCGCGCAAAAACATACGCACAAACTAATATATTAATATATAATTATTGTAGCACTATCCATAAGATAACGGGTATGACATAATACATTTTAGGTTATCAACCGACCGGCTATACTATCATCAAAGTTGGGAAATGTATATAACTTGATTAGGCAACTAACAATTCTATGACTATTGAAATTTTATATCAGTGATATTATATATTACATATAATATATTTTATTCATTATATATAATATTATATATTAACATATATTTGAGATAATATTAATTTACTTTTAAATTCAAGGTTATCAACTAAACGGCTAATACCGTCAGATTTAAAAAAAAAATTTACATAATATTTATGTTTATACTTTGGCATTATCTATGTATTAAAATGCTTTTATTGATTACCGGTTTAATTTGATTATTAAACCAACTGACTGCCTAATGTCAAGTTTTAAACTTGATTTGCATCTTCATCTGTATATTTGATTAATAAAAAACAATGTAATTTTTAACGCATCTGTACGTTTCTCAAGATTCGAAAATGCTAATAATTTAGCATATCACATCACACTTCCCAGTTACAACACGCAAGTTGCAAAAAGTCAAGTCAGAAATAACGAACGTAATTATAAGGTCCACGGGCCCCACTTTCCAGCACCGGTTGCATACACGGTTTATTCGGCCCATGAGAGCGAAAACACTTCCCGGTTCAACGGTTGCGAAAACGGTTGGTTCGGCCCATGGGCCGAACCGGTTATGGTCCGAAACATCCGACACCCCTTGTTATGGAAATCACTAACATTAAAGATACTAATCTTTTAGTTGTATGTAGCACTCATAGCGCATGCGCACAGACCACCACAAACTCCTGCGTTAGCCCAAGATTGGGCTGTTTGGAGTGTAACCACTTCAGACTTGGGTGCTTCTTCGGTAACGGCACGAACCCGTGGCTTACCTTTAGGCTCCTTTAGGCTTTACATGCCTTCGAAGTTCGATCTTGCGATATGGCTCCTTTTTCCACAGCGGAAACATTGTTCTGACTTAAACTTACATGCTTACGGAGCATGTTTCCCACAACAACGCCAACATTGTTGTCCTGGGGATTGTTGTTGCTGCTTCCTAGTCACGTAACTATGTTTAGGGTTCTTCCGTTCACCTGTTTCTGCGGTGAATCTCACTCGATTGACACTTGCACGGGATAGTGTCGCCTGTGGCGTCCTCTGGCGAATGAAATTACCTAGCATTTTCCTTCACTATTGTCATGTTCACGGCTACTTCTACAGCTTTCTCAAATGTCAAGCCGGTCATGTTGCTTAATTTCTCTTGCACGCTCGCACACTTCTGATTCTACCCGGTTACAAACCTGTCCCTCAACCATTTGTGCAATTCTGGCAAATTTGCATGAACGGTGAGTTTCTTTATAGCCAAGCTATAATCCGTTACACTCGTCTTCAACTTGGACTCGTGTCCAAAACTTAAACGACTCTGCGATATCATTTGGGACTGGGCACGTACCACAGATAGTTTTCCCATAGGCGACTATTATAACGTTCTTATACCTACACAAACAAATTTCGTACAATTTTCTTTAAACTTTCACAGCACATGACAGACCCACTAAGACACTTGCTGTGTGAAATTCGTGAAAATGACATACCTCCGTTTCGCACAAATTTATTCAACGCGTGACACCCCTGCATTTCTGCCATGAAAGTTGACTGTTTCCAAGATATGAATACATCCTGCCTAATGGCCACTGTGTCTGTAGGCAACCGGTATACCAACTGACAAATGGCATCATTTCAAAGCTCAGATGCTACCGTGCACAAAACCTTCACTTCCACTCACTCATTCACACAATTTCTGCTCTCACAAAATACACCCAAACTGCACAATTATTTTTTTCTAGGGACTTTATCTTATTATATGTAATGGCGGATGGATTATAACTGTGGTACGTGCCCGACTGGCTCATAGTGGTCTTTCATTTTTGTTCTTCAAAAGTTCTGCGAGTGTTTTATCTGCAGATTTGTCCGGGCTGAATAAGTCTGAGAGAACTTGGAAAATTTATTTTTCTACCTCACTCAGAAATATGGCTTTGCGCCTTTCTGCGTTTGCGTCATTTGCCGCTATGTTATTAGCGACTAAATACAGTTTAAGCCATTCTTCATAAGAAGTCACAGCTAGCCTCTGTTTTCGGGTCAAAGTTCCCCAAAGTGCCGATGAGGCGTGCCATCTTCCTTTCGCGCGAAGTCTGTTCACTTTCGAACACCAAATCGTCTGCGGCCACTCTAAACGTAACGTTTTTTTCATTTACTTAAGCGCTTCAAATTTGTGTCGAGTATCTTCAAACATTATTTCAATCCTCGTCGCCAGTATGTTATAGTGTATGTCAGTTAAACCGAGACAAGACAGTACTCCAGTGTAAAACAGTCATTGCTTTAATTACGAGCACACTACACCCAAATCTGGTAACAGCGTTCGGCCCAAGCGTGTACAAATGATCCGTTCGGCCCAAGCGTGTACAAATGATCCGTTCGGCCCAAGCGTGTACAAATGATCCGTTCGGCCCAAGCGTGTACAAATGATCCGTTCGGCCCAAGCGTGTACAAATGATTCGCTCGACCACAACGAAATTATCACATAGGCCATTCAAACCGTCACAAAGCTCGGCAGAACTGCCGAAGCGTGACCGAGTGATCTGTTGGCCTACGTGTGAAACAACGTACGCAGAAGCCTATACATGTAGAACTGTTCAGAAATGTAACAATAACTACCGTCAATTTAGTTACAATGTTGTATTGAAGGCCTGCTGTTAAGCCCTGCACATTAGTTTGTTTATAGAACATCCTACACACACGGCCCCCTGTTCATGCATTGCATTGTTCTGGTAAGGTTACTATACATTCATTAGATGTTACAGTCTTCATGTACGTACACGTCCATGTATGAATGATACGCAGTACGCGCGCGCTATAGAAAGACTATCGCAGTTGTTTCGTACGCGTACCTTGGTGCTAGTTCGTTTGGCGAATAGAACCATTCCTTCACGGTTATCCTCGATGGAATGCCCATCGTTGTGTTCAACCTCACTACCTGGAAGACAAAGACGGTTGTCAATCCACGCTATCATGCAAGTTCATATGTGTACACATCCTGAAAAAAGAAGTTGCATGACAACCATGACACAGTCATTTACTTCACATTGCATGCCTTATATCTTCATAATTGTCAGTATACCTTAGTTTGTTGATGATCTGCATTTTCCATTGCTTTTGTTCGTCTGACCTTAGTGAAGACAATCTCTCCATGTAATGGCCTAGCGTGATAGACCGCTTCGTGGACCCCTGTGGTGATATACAGTCACATGTTAACCGACGCTGACAGTGTGGATAGGCCCCTGTGTTTAAAACACAATTGACAGATCTGAAGCGGGGCAGGCCAGACATTTATGATAACTATGGACTATATATTAAAATAGTAGGTTCCTTGTCCTTAAGTTATCTTATGACTTTGGCAATCTTGTTAAAATCGAATAAAACCGTTAATCTGATTTGGTATGCCGACAAAAAACGGATTAGAGCATATCTCCATTGTGTAGAAAAATTTTTTTATTTCAGAATAACACAATATCTTGATAACGTTATATTACCACTGCATACAGTTACTTAAAATGGCTATAATGTTCAACATCATGTAAAATCACAGAAACATATTCAGTACGCACGAGCGCACACACACGCACACATGCACGCACGCACGCACGCACGCACGCACGCACGCATATCCACACACGCGCGCACGCACACACACACACAGCTAAACCCTAAAATATTTCATACTCGCTGCTTCGTTAAGAAATAAAGAAACAATGTTCCTGTTTTACAACAGAATCTCACGGAGTTCAATAAAACAAATATAGGCCAACCTTCGTGTCCCGTCTCGTTGACACGGTACGCCCAGCGGGACCCGGCTGCTCTCTGCGAGTCGGACACAACAAGCTTCGATGACAAGGTTCCGAGGAGGGTTTTCTTTAGATTCAACCCGACTGGATCCTCGTCCTTCGCATAGTACACACGTTGAATCTCTCCACTCCCGGACACGTCGAACTGGATGCTGCCAGACGAAAGATGCAACATATAGGCCCAATATGGGCAATTCTTTAATAAATGTGAATTTCAATGTCCCAGTCTTTCAAACGTCACTGTTCTAACCAATGATCGTAAAATGTATGTGTGCGTGCGAGCGCGCACGCGTGCGTATAATGTGCGTGCACTGTGCGTGCACTGTGCGTGCACTGTGCGTGTACTGTGCGTGTATTGTGCATGTACTCTGCGTGTACTGTGCGCGTGCGTGCGTACGTGCGTGTTTTACAGTTGGAAAATATTGCACGATTTGCAGTGTCATATGAATGTAAATAAAAGGTGCAATATACATCAGCTTTCATATATACAATAATGCAATGCCAAATACGAACCTTTTATTTAAACTGGTATCCGGCATATCTCGTTTGATCTCTGTAGGACAAACATAACAACATTATATATTATGCATCGTACATAGACTACCAGAACACAGTGTTCGATCAAGCGTGACGTTGATATTACCTACAATTCAAGCATGACAATATATATATATATATATATATATATATATATATATATATATATATATATATATATATATATATATATATATATATATATATATATATATATCCATTGTCTACAGCCAATCTGACATGTGAATTCGGTTGATTGTAGTTGAGGAATAAAGCAAGGCGCCCGGCCAGGCATACATGGCAATGTTTTATGTTGTACGTTACATTTCGCGAGGTGCGTGGCCCTCTACACTGGTACAATGGACTTCACTGACAACCGCGCCACTGCTACTAAATTCTATGCTATTTCACATGTGTGTACTCGGCTGTAGCATGAAACTTGTGTCGTCTGCGACATCATGTCATCGTCTGATTGTGTCTTTTCGCAAATAAATGCAAAAGGTTAACTACGTACTTTTAATGTAAACAGCGTTGGTGACTGATAATTCAAGGACAATAGGACATCGTTTATTTCAAAATAAGCGTGATTTAAACAGGAAGTATGAAACATCCTACACACCCGTGCCGTGTCCTAACACGAAGAAGCTGTACGTGTTCACGTTCAGTCGACATCGTTGAAGCTGAGACGAGTTGCCAGCCAGCAATGGTGTAATTGTTATCTGTAAGTTAATGTTCAAGCCGTAAAGAACATGATAATTTTCAATAGGTGGCTTCCGACAGCGCAGCCGCGTACGTGATACGGTTGTATTGTAGATTGTTTTCATCAAACTACGTATCGCCGATACATACATGTCTGTTAGTAAGTCCGAGGTAAGACAGGGGTGCTTTGCGTCGAGCAGCAGGCCAAACATCCAAATATATACGACCTGATGGGAAGAAACTGAAACAGCGAGACAGCTTTGTCTACCTGGGTGGAGCGGTTTGCGGGGATGGCAGCACGGAGACGGAATTTCGCAGGAAAATAACAAGCTGGGGCGAATGCGTGGTGGAAAGTGGAAGGGGTGATTGGAGATATACATATTTCTCGGAAGCTCAATGGAAAACCTACCTGAAATAGAACCTGTACTGCCTAGAAACCAGAGCAACATAACCGGGTGAGAAGAATCGCTGGAGTGAAAAGAATAGACAAGCGATGAATAGAGGAGACGAGGGAGGAAGTTAGTGTGAAAGAGAGTTTCAGGAGGAGGCTGATGAGGAGTTGATTAAAACGAGCCGGACACAATGAACGAGTGGAAGGGAAACGGTTAAAGAGTGCGAACATTGCTATTTTTATACGAGGGCTGAGTGTGGGGGGGGGGGAGGGGACGGGTGGCGGAGATGACAATGAAACAGGACCAATGACAGAAGGAGAGGGTAAAAGTAAGGACCAGTATCGATGTCAGCCTCATCTCTGAATTCAGGAACAAAGAGGAGCGTAACATTTGCCTATTATCACCTTAAATACAGTGTGTTATACAGCATCCTTCTCAACAAAGAATGACATTCTAATCTCCAGTATCAATGTGAAGGTGTGCTACTGCTACCAGACAAATCCAAACATTAATAAGCACATGTCTAACATACATCCTCAAAAAACTAATGTAAAATGTCAAGACAATGTCACAAATACAGAGCTATTGGGGAGGACAAACAAACACTTGAAGCCAAGTGGAATGAAATGAAAAACAGCCCAACACAGAGTGCGTTGGAAACGTGTTGTTTCGGCCTTATTCAGTAATTATTTATACTGGTACAATAGCGTTGAGCTAAATTAATTAAGTATTAATTTAGTAATCAAATTTAAAACACCTACAAATCACTCGGAAAGTAAAAATTAGTGTTGCCACAAGAAAGCTCATTTAGTACACGAACATGTTTTACAGTAGGACTGGACAATTCGTGAGCGGAGCCTTACGCCAAGGGGACTCATCATCACCGAGGTTGTTACTGATGTAGCTAATGATGAACATAACATCACTTCTTCAAACGTATAAGTATTACTTAAATGTAGAGTTTTGAGATTATTATACAGATTACTGGATACTAATCATATGCGATTCACCAACGTATGTTTAACTCAAATAATATGATGCAATATTTATTGATAATTGAAGTGTCACACGACAGATTTCACACATTACAAGTATATTGGCCTAGCAAATACTTAAAGTCCCTCTCACCATTGCCAATACTCTGACACGAGCGGCGTCTTTGAGGTGTGTAAACCCGTCGTACTTGTAGACATACTGAGCGTGGGGCTGGAACCACACCGCGTTCTGCAGGCTCTGACTGAAGACAACATTCAACGAAAACAGGACGAAGATGCAGAAGCAGAACCTCCACTTTCTATCACCTTCCATGTTCACGGCTGTTGCCCAATAAAGGCTATGTGTTGCCTCACCAACTTAGATGGTCAACTTACACAAGATACTTGTTTAAACGTGCCTCCTATGGCCGCGTCTCGATCACGAGTGCTTCGCTCCGGTGATTGCCACGGCTGACGCGTTGTATATAAAACCTGTCTATTGACTAGTCACACCACCTGTGCATAAAAGAACCATTAAGCTGGAACAGAATTTCAAACAAAAACCTGTCCGTAATAGATAATAATTATTGCCGGTTGCGTTCTGCATTATTTTATGGAATATTTTGTATGCATGGTTTGCGCATTATTTGGCTATAGTTTGTGACAAAGCAAAATTCTTGTAATATTTTGAGGAAAAACTGGGTATTTCCATGTTTTAGATATCATTCTTTATTATGTTAGGAAAATTACATGTCATAGTTAAACAGTTCGTCATGGACCAGTCGTACACTCATGATCATCAATATTGATATCCTTCTTTAGCTTGTTTTGCGTGTTATCATATAATTATTATTCAACATGTACACTAAGATTCAATATATTTATTTGACCCATAGTGACATGGGTAAAGCATTGTCGTGTATATATATATATATATATATATATATATATATATATATATATATATATATATATATATATATATATATATATATATATATATATATATATATATATGCGTATACATATACACCTATGCACACACACACACGCACGCACGCACGCACGCACGCACGCACGCACGCACACACACAGTTAAAGCGTAGGCATTAACTATGCGAAGTCGCCAGCGATATAAAAGGCAATAAGTCAGTGCTCGGTGTAAGTCGATGCGTTGGTCTCACATAAAAAGCATGCTTTGTCCATTGATTGCATGTAATTATAGGCGACAGACATCTGAAATATAAGATTAGTGATCAACTGTACTATCAATGATAGTAGATATAGTTCCATATTCCGTTAGGCCTCACATCATGATATAATACGTAGGCATATAGGGAAACAAAAACTACTACATTAAATTGCTAACACCATAGCTTCAGAATGCACCAACGCGACGTTTGTATATAAAACTATACAACGTTCTCGCGACTTCAGTGTCTCGGGCTTTTGTCAAATGTAATTGTGTGAAGTTAATTGTGAAACTAATCTACCCGTGTCTACATGCCATACAATCAGCGGCAGTGTTAATATGCTGTAATGATTTATTGGAAGCACCTTAAAGAAACGATCTTATCAGTAAAGCAATTACTGTAGGATATTAGTTCTGCGTTATACGACAACGCGTTGGCATAAATTGTGAAGTTATTGTGAAGGGAGTATGGCTGAAATAATGGAGCATTAAATATTTCTGATCTCTATCGCACATAATTACTTACAACCGACATCTATGTACATAAATTATAGAGGCCGACGCGATAATTAAAGACGACAACGTTCAAGGTTTTTATTTGGCGTTTTTCTCTAATACTAATTAGAAAAACTTTGGATTCGAAAAACTTTGGATTCGATTCAGGACCGCTGTGATATGCCCCCATAACATAAACGCAAACTAATATATGTATATAAATGTAATACATACTTGTATAAGCTTACTGTGTAATCTCATTTGAGATATGTTACTTTATATGTGTAGGGTCAAAATAAACGTCTTGTTCTTGTTTCTATTATTTTCCGATATACCCTCGAGTTGGTAGTCAACGAAACAGACAGAGACGAGGGGCCGCCAGACTCGTTCTCGCCGGGATGCAACCAAAGAGCGTGCAGCGCCAGTTAGTTGGCATGCTTCGAGGATACAAAACTTTACATCTGAATGAATATGTCAGTGTTTTTTTTAGCGAATTTCCACTGGTCGGCAACAATTTGTACGAGGCAATCGCTTTAACCTGCAGCCCATAATAAATATGGTTATTCTCAATGAAAAGCAGAATATTGTCCTGAGAAGCCACTCATCTCGACGCTGATGAGAACCAGAGCGGTGTGGTTCTGGAGAAACAAAACAATAGTGCCATATAGGCCTGGACGATAATACAGAACAAAATGATTGTCATCATCGAGGAGCAGATCCAGAGGAAGATCATGTCCGAAAAGTGAAAGGTGCTTTTATTCAACTGCGATGATGAGGGCTATGATCCGGGGGGGGGTACTGCCATACCAAAACGGTGAGGGTGTGCCACCAGAGCCCCATGGAGCACATGGAGAGAGAGAGAGAAATCAAGAAATTTAGGGTCACCAAGAGAGAATTATTGAACAATTTATCTAATATCTATAAGTGTAAGGTAAGCCCGGGCGGAACGTTTTCATTGGGAAATTTCCCCTTCAATGAAAGAGAGAATTATCAGGTTTAATTGGGGCACAAAGAGAGAAAATTTACATTTTTTCTTCGGACAGAGAGAGAGAAATGGTAAAAAAACAGGGGCATTTGCGCGGCACATACATGTATACCTCAGTATAGGGAGTAACCCCCCCCCCGGGGCGGCT
The DNA here is from genome assembly GCA_033239005.1 of Lamellibrachia satsuma. NCBI lineage: Eukaryota > Metazoa > Annelida > Polychaeta > Sabellida > Siboglinidae > Lamellibrachia > Lamellibrachia satsuma. Next base: position 2,404,720 of record BSQZ01000020.1, on the reverse strand, counting down.
ATGACATACACAACAAAGCACAGACAAGCTTTGTCCTGAAATATGCGGAAAAGAAGAAGATCCGTGAGGAATTCTTTGAGTTTCTCTTGTGTTACTCCAGAGTAACATGCGCAGTCATCATTGAATATGTCGAGCGACTCGGACACGACTTGGTTTGCACGACCAAGGATTCGATAGTGCTGTGAATACGGCCGGGAATACGAATGGCGTGGCTGCGTTGATACATGCCAATAACCAAAAAAAGCGGTGCAAACAGTCGTGTACTGTGTGCATCGCTAAGGCATGTAAAGTGACAGCGCTCTGTCTCTAAGCCCCCTCCTATGATTTCATTAGTTACAGCAGTGTTAAAATATTCCTACCCATAATAGGAAGGGAAACTCGGAAGTATGATAACAAAGACAGTCGCAACAAATTTATCGACCTTCGCAGGACGCGATGAGTTAATCGCTGTGGCGATGCAATGGAGGTGTTCGCATAACTAACCATATCCTGGTGGTGTGCAGGTGTTGGGGCAAGTTCAAAGTAGAAGTCTAACATTTTCATGCCAATGGGTGAGGGCATGAATTTGCAAAAACACGAATATGTTAATTAATTTTCGTATTTAAACGTGCGTGCGAGCGAGCGTGCGTGCGTGCATGCTTATGTGTGTGTGTGTGTGTCCATAATTGTTGACGCATGTATGTTTGAATGAAATTACATGTATTGCAGTACATGTTGCTGGATGGTGTTAGTAAGGCCAACAAATAATGTAAAGCATAAATGTTAACCGGATCACGGTAACCATCGAGTCAAACGAAACTACCAATTTCCTATAATGTGTACGACTAATATATTTCTCCTGAATGCAGTCAGATTAATTGGCATATTTCATAAAAGTCCATTCTGAAGCTATGGTGAAGGAAATAATTATTATTTACACGACAAAACACAGGATTATAATAGCACTAAGCGTAGGCATTAACTATGCGAAGTCGCCAGCGATATAGAAGGCGATAAGTCAGTGCTCGATGTAAGTCGATGCGTTGGTCTCACATAAACAGCATGCTTTGTCCATGGGAAGTTGATTGCATGTAATTATAGGCGACAGACATCTGAAATATAAGATTAGTGATCAACTGTACTATCAACTAATAGGCCTCCCTGTCTCGAAAGACAATAGGTCCTGCGCCTGGAGAGCCAGTGGTTGGTGGGACAGCGCCTGCTGTGACTGTGCAGACCAATTCTGGAGTGACAGTCCTTTTGAGAGATTCTGCAGATGTAGGCCGATGGCAGAACTGGCGCGTTGTTTTCACGATCGTTTCGTTGTTGTCTCCTCTCCATCCAGGTTGTTTGTCGCTTCTCCTCGCTGGCCTTCACTACCTCACGCACCCTCACGCGCCATATCCTGCGTTCTGCGGTAGATGTCGCCCATGATGTTGTGTTGATGTTGCAGGCCTTCGTATCAAATCTGCACACGTCCTTGAAGCGAAGCATCGGACGGCCTGTCGGTCTGGAGCCTATTTTACACTCACTGTAGAAGATGTTTTTGGGATTCGGCCATCCTCCATGCGACACACGTGGTCGAGCCATCGTTAGCGACGCTCGCTGACGAGACCATACATGTTGGGAGTGCTTGCCAGCTTGAGCACTTCTGTGTTGGGGGTGTGATCCTGTCATTAGATGCCAAGGATGCGTCTGAGGCAACGTTGGTGAAATGTGTTGAGGCGACGCTCCTGCCTGGCATGCTTCGTCCATGTATCACTGCCGTACAGCAGGATGCTGAGGACAAACGCCTTGTACACTTGAACCCTAGTGTTCAGTGTGAGTGCGCCGTTTTTCCACACCCTCTTGACCAGTCTGGTTATGGCGGGAGAAAACTGTGCTATAAATGATAGTTATAATGACATTAGATATAGTGCAATATTCCCTTAGGCCTGACATCATGATATCATAAGTAGCCATATAGGGAAACACAAAACTAATAAATGTAATTGCTAACACCATAGCTTCAGAATGCACCAACGCGACGTTTGTATATAAAACTATTCAACGTTCTCGCGACTTCAGTGTCTCGGGCTTTTGTCAAATGTAATTGTGTGAAGTTAATTGTGAAACTAATCTACCCGTGTCTACATGCCATACAATCAGCGGCAGTGTTAATATGCTGTAATGATTTATTGGAAGCACCCTAAAGAAACGATCTTATCAGTAAAGCAATTACTGTAGGATATTACTTCTGCGTTATACGACAACGCGTTGGCATAAATTGTGAAGTTATTGCGAAAGGAGTATGGCTGAAATAATGGAGCATTGAATATTTCCGATCTCTACTGCACATAATTACTTACAATCGACATCTTTGTACATAAATTGTAAAGGCCGACGCGATAATTAAAGACGATAACGTTTAAGGTTTTGGTCGTCGTTTTTCTCTAATACTGATTAGAACCATTTCCGGCGTTTTATGCTATGCAATTACCATATCTGGATTCGATTCAGGACCGCTGTGGTATGCACTATGCACATGCGTGTTGCGTGAGACGTTAACGCACGGCATAATTAGTTTTAGTTTAGTTTAAATATGGTTGGTGTATTGCAGGGGTATACATATATATATATATATATATATATATATATATATATATATATATATATATATATATATATATATATATATATATATATATATATATATATATATATATATATATATATATATATATATATATATATATATATATATATATATATATATATATATATATATATATATATATATATATATATATATATAATAATATATATAATATATGTATAATATATACCGATCATAAACGCACACTAATATATGTACATAAATGTAATACATACTTTTATCTAATTTGAGATATGTTACTTTATACATGTAGGGTAAAAATAAACGTCTTGTTCTTGTTTCTATTATTTTCATATATACCCTCGAGTTGGTAGTCAACGAAACAAACAGAGACGAGGGGCCGTCAGACTCGTTCTCGCCGGGATGCAATCAAAGAGCGTGCAGCGCCAGTTAGTTGGCATGCTTCGAGGATACAAAACTTGACATCTGAATGAATATGTCAAATCCCTACATTGTGTGAATCGAACAGCGGCGACAGTCAATATGAACGGAGTCCAGATTGAAGTAAAGCTAACGTAGAGATCCGTTGTTGCGATTCACATGTGAATTCAAGCAGTATGAGACGTACACTGAAGATTCAAAATGGACCAACGAGATGTTTTATAGCAGTATTGACATATTCGCACGACCCCCTTGTCTAAAGGCAGGTTAAATATGTTCTGTACAACAAGCTACATGTGACGTCAACTGCCAGACATATTTATTTGTTCTTGCAATAATGTAATTCCTCACACAATGACAGCTTGTGGTTTTTCCTCGAACTTCAGGTATGTTGTATGCATAGAACGATACCATACAGATCGATCGTGGTGACACCGTAGCAGCATGAGCGGATCCTGGGGGTGTCCGTCATGTGCCCGGGCACCCCCATTTATTTTGCCCGGATTGTTTTCATATAGTCAGAATTAGTTGTCCAGACACCGCGAGGTGACGCCTTCCTGCATTTGTTCCTCACACTAGGGGCAGTGCCACCAGTAAGTACAATTTGTCCCCAGTCATTCTGATTTACTCACCCAATCTTGCCTTATGCACGTGGTACCCATTAGTAAACGCATATTTATTTTTGTCGTCAATAGTGCCATATAGGCCTGAAAGATAATACAGAACAAAATGATTGTCATCACCGAGGAGCAGATCCAGAGGAAGATCATGTCCGAAAAGCGAAAGGTGCTTTTATTCAACTGCGATGATAAGGGCTATGACACACAAAACAAAGCACAGAAAAGCTTTGTCCTGAAATATGCTGGAAAAGCAGAAGATCCGTGAGGAATTCTTTGAGTTTCTCTTGTGTTACTCCAGAGTAACAGGCGCAGTCATCATCGAATATGTCGAGCGACTCGGACACGACTTGGTTTGCACGACCAAGGATTCGATAGTGCTGTGAATACGGCCGGGAATACGAATGGCGTGGCTGCGTTGATGCATCCCAATAACCAAAAAAAGCGATGCAAACAGTCGTGTACTGTGTGCGTCGCTAAGGCATGTAAAGTGACAGAGCTCTGTCTCTAAGCCCCCTACTATGATTTCGTTATCTACAACAGTGTTGAACTATTCCTACCCATAATAGGAAGGGAAACTCGGAAGTATGACGACAAAGCCAGTCGCAACAAATTTATCGACCTTCGCAGGACGCGATGAATTAATCGCTGTGGCGATGCAGTGGAGGTGTTCGCATAACTAACTATATCCCGGTGGTATGAAGGTGTTCGTACAAGTTCAAACTAGTAATCATAATATTTTCATGCCAGTGGGTGATGACCGAAATAATGGAGTATTAAATATTTCCGATCTGTATCATACATAATTACATACAACCGACGTCTTTGTACATAAATTGTAAAGACCAACGCCATATTTAAAGACGACAACGTTCAAGGTTTCGGTTGGCGTTTCTCTCTAATACTGATTAGAACAACGTCAGGCGTTTTACGCTATACACTGACCATATCTGGATTCGATTCAGAACCGCTGTCATATGCCGCGTGTTGCGTGAGACGTTAACGCACGGCATAATTAGTTTTTAGTTTAGTTTAAATATGGTTGGTGTAATGGAGGTGTGTGTGTGTGTGTGTGTGTGTGTGTGTGTGTGTGTGTGTGTGTGTGTGTGTGTGTGTGTGTGTGTGTGTGTGTGTGTGTGTGTGTGCGTGCGTGTGTGTGTGTGTATATATATATATACTGATCATAAACGCATACTAATATATGTACATAAATGTAATACATACTTGTATAAGCTATTATTTTCCGATATACCCTCCAGTTGGTAGTCAACGAAACAGACAGAGACGAGGGGCCGTCAGACTCGTTCTCGCCGGGATGCAACCAAAGAGCGTGCAGCGCCAATTAGTTGGCATGCTTCGAGGATACAAAACTTAACATCTGAATGAACATGTCAAGTCCCTACATTGTGTGAATCGAACAGCGGCGACAGTCAATATGAACGGAGTCCAGATTGAAGTAAAGCTAACGTAAAGATCCGTTGTTGCGTTTCTCGTGTGAATGCATGCAGTATATTTATTTAGAGACGGCAGTGATATGTGATATTTCCCCACCGGCATACTTTCGGGGGGGGGGGCGAACATTACTCCCGCGGAGGGAGTAATGCATAGTTCTACATAGGTGACACCGGTAAAAATAATTGTGATCCACCCACACTAAAAACGTTGTCTGGTAATGCAAAATAGAAATATGATGTCACCACCTAGTGGCGAATTAAGTTTAGTACTTGGCGAGTATTTATTTCGGAAACACCATTTCCACCATAGTGTGTGTTACTTCTGATTCGTCGCCGTTTCTTGTAAATTTTCGCTGTAGGCCTACTGGGGCGTTCAAGCCACTGGATTGAACCACTTGGTATGTGTTGGTTGAAAAAGCCGGGTTTACACGAGCGAATATTGTCGCAGAAACGAGCCGATCCTGCAGCAAGCGCCATGTAATTTTGCAGCTTGTAAACTGTGCATCGCTGCAGCGCATCGCAGCGACGTCACACGAAATAAATTGTTGAAATGAACCTATTTTGAAGCGACGTGGCGTGGGATATGAAACGGGCTTGACTTTTTAATGACGTAACCATCACGTTGTCAACGCGGCGGATCACTCCAGTAAACCTTTTGGGGATTTATTCATTGAAATTATATCCCTCTTAGACACATAATTTCCTTGGAATGATATCCCTTTCAGGGGCGTAGCTAGGTATAAATTCATGTAGAAGCACATATCTAAGAGGGGGTCTATGTGTCCATTTTTTTAAAGCAAATTATAATCATTTGTAATCTGGTGCATTTTGAAGTCAAAATAAAACTTAAAAAAGAATGCCCCTCCTTCCATGGAGAACAACATGACCCACCTACTTGACACCCATCTCTGGTGGTGTGACGTGGTGTAAGGTGGACGTGAACCTTCAGTAGATCATATATGTATAACAAAGACTAGTTTTAATGTGCTAGGATTTTGCAGTTTATTAAGATTGTTTACATGCTTCAGTAATAATAATAATATGAGTTTATACAGCGGCTGGTTCCACTTAAAAAAAATGCTTTCGGGCGTTTGATATAAAATTGCATAAGTTAAATATGTGTATGTAGTTAACAAAATAAACTGTGTAAAACAGACGAGCTGGTTAAACCACATTCTAAATTTATGCCAAGAAGGATACGTGACACATTTAGGTTATTACACTTAGGCTAATTAAAAAAGATATGTAGTGATATGAATAGACAAACACAAATCCTTTGCAATAGTAACAACCATTTAGTCACAGGCCAAGAACACATGTAGGCAGTGATGATGCTAGGGTAATAAGTGTTTACCAGTGGTATTGCCCGCTTTTGACACATAATTATAATAGTTATATTTATCCATTCTCATATATATATATATATATATATATATATATATATATATATATATATATATATATATATATATATATATATATATATATATATATATATATATATATGTAAAATTGCTTAGTAACACAATTAGTCAAGAGCTGAATAAACTGCAGAACTGGCTTTCAGTTAACAAACTGTCTCTTAATATTAATAAAAGTAATTATATGGTATTTGAAAAAGGAAGAGTTACTTCAGATATTGCAATAACAATAAACCAAAACATTATAGAAAGAGTATACGAAAAAAAATTTCTTGGCATAATTATCGATGAGAAGTTCTCTTGGAAAGCACATATACAATCGGTAAAATTGGCTAAGACAATGTCAATTATTTATAAAGCCAAATGGTCTCGGCATTGATTACTTTATACTTTTCACTTTTCTTGCCCCATATAGACTACTGCTCAGAGATATGCGGAAATACTTATCGCACAAATCGAATGCTCCTATTCACTCTACAATAGATAGTTGTGAGAATTATTTGTGGAGTAAAGGCTCGTGACCATACAACTATCTTATTTACTAATCTTAAATTTATTAATTTCTTCGACCTAATTGAATACAAAACATCTGTATTGCTGTACAAAGTGAAACATAAACTACTACCTAATAGCATTCAAAGATTCTTTTATAGTAACGAAGATAGTTTGCACAACACAAGGCAAAGGGATAACATTCAAACAAATTCATGTTCGTACTGCACTAAGGGATAAATGTTTTTCTATCGCTGGTGTTAAGCTTTGGAATGGCCCACGTATTGCACTTAGAAACTAAAAATATTTTCACTTTAAAAAAATGCACAAAACATCTATACTTGATAGATATAAAAGGGATATTTTATTCTCAGACTTGTATTAATATGTTTATTGTATGTTGTATATTTATGCATTAATTATATGTGTTTTATCAGCATGATGCAATGAATTGCTATATAAAAGAGGAATAACATCGACCTCGACCTCTCTGTTCTCAAGGAGCATGCCTATGTCACACTATTACAGTTCCCTTAATCACAATATTGTTTTCAAGAACGTATTGAAACTTCAACATGTGCACAATTGTTTGGCAAGGGTAGTTACCCGGTCTCCTCGTTTCTCTCACCCATTACCAATTCTTAAATCATTGCATTGGCTCCCTGTCCGATATCGCATTTTTTTTAAAGATCTGCACAATGACATATCAAGCACTTTCATCCAAGCAACCAACACATTTACATTCACTGCTCACTCCTGCAAGACAGCCAAGGCAGGTTCGATCATCTCATTCTAATCTACTTTTCGTTCCCAGTGTTAAGACAAATGTCGGAACTAGAGCGTGCTCAGTTGCTGCACCGACTTTGTGGAACTCACTCCCTGTTAGTGGCCACGGCACAATGGTCTCCCCCCTAAATGCCCTGTTCAAAACCACGAGGAAGGGCCTGCGAGTTGAATTAATGTCCAGCGCCAGGGTGGTGGACAGTATGTCACTGGCAACCTTCAGTTGACAGGCGCCGAGGGCAAGACGGGGTACATAAAGGGAACCACAAATATTAATTTTAACAGTTAAATGAACCTGGTAAATCCATACACTGTATACGATCAATGTTGTGTTTAAACACCAGCGTGTAAATTGCATGCAATAGATTTTTTTTTAAGTAGCTTCAGAATGGACCAACGGGACGTTTACATTGACTGCTGCAAAGCTATATTTAAATATGTTCTGGCAAACTATCAATGCAATGAGTCTTAGTACATGTTAACATACGTTTGTTAGGCCTAACTGTAATTATGAATTTTTAGTATCTATTCATCTACACGAAGGACGACCAACGGCAATGTTAATTTGCTATAATGATGTATTGGAAGCACTTTACAGTAACCTGTCTTAACCTGCATTTATTGCTGCTCAACATTCGTTTTGTATTATATACTTCAAACGGCGTATTGTGACTTGTTGTGAGTGGAGTAAAGCTGGAATGATAGATTATTGTGCGTTGTCGAGAATGGCAATGGAGGTCCGTGAACCAGCGTAGAGTTGGGGCTCGCGAAACTGTTGCGGATAAACGCGGAGGAAAGTGACGGACAATACGTTTCAAACATATCTGGTATTTTTACGACATAAAAAGTTACAACATGGATAGCATGATATCGGTACACATCTGCGGTGTGACGAAAGTGTTGATCTTAAATAATTATATCAGAAGGGCTGGTTACACATATCCTAGATGAAAACTTGTTGAACTCTCGATACCCAATCGCTTCCTTGTCCAGTTGCCCTCTGAGTTGTTTGATTTGGGTGGGAATTTTGTTAAGTCTGGTTAAATTTTTATTTTATGTTTTGACAGCAAAAACAAACGAGGAAAGCAATAAAAATCACAACTTGGCACGTGTGCCCGATGTATTGTTGTCAAACTATCAGGCTCGTAATGGCTGCCGTCGCCCCGCAGATATTGCCCGAATCTCTAAGCTCCATTTCGTCAATTTCACGCAACGCTTCCCGGCATATCAAATAACTATGGAACATTCTGGCCACTGTGTCGTCTGTTGTTTTGTATTTGAAGCGATTTTGACGCCACGAATGCCCGCATTTGTTTTGTGTCAACACGTAAACAGATAGTTCCAACGTAATAGAAAGCGAAATCATAATTGCACCGCTGTGTTTGAGTAGAGCATATTGCCTGCGTATGTAGTAACAACGATCGTACCAAACAATACAGGTAGCTGTGTCTTTCTTTATGTGACATTTAGCCGCTAACAGTTATTCTCTACGTTCAAAATAACGTCCCTGGATTCAGTCTACTTCGGCCACACAGTGACAGTCGTGCACTCTAAACGAGAGGGCGGATTTCCAGCAAACGTTGGTACTTCTTTAGAACGCGGATTTCACATAATATAAATTATATTTAAGGGGCAGACGTCATATACGAAAACGAGAACAATGTGAATGTTCCTCAGACGAGATCACATCCATCGCCTCCCGCTAGCTACGGCCATGTCGGGATTCGATCCAGTACGTCGCGCTATGGACACGTCCATTTCAACCATACCTGAAAGTGGAATTTCGACCAACCTTGACTGTTCATTATACAAGGAGGCTGTCACGCGCAAATTATAGAATCAAATTTGCGCGAGTTCGTGCAAACGCACATACATGCGTGAGCATGTACAAACATGTTCATCTGCCCGAACGCACAAAGACCGATCATTATTAACCGAAAATTCGATAATAATGATCAAGTATTGGTAGCTGTGATATGAAGATGATAAGACGATATTATTATACCAATACACCAGAGAGAGAGAGATAGAGAAAGAATACACCAGCTTGTCCTTGTTCAATTCGCGCCTTTCTGGAAACCATTTTGAGGTCCTGACTACTAATAATCAGATTACGGCTAGTCTTCACAAAAGTAATACGTCCACAATGACAAAATGTCCGTGCTACAAACATTACTACTGTCATGCAGGTTTTATGTATTTTATTGTGCAAATATCCAATACACAACACTAAACGCAAGTCACACAGAATCCACACAGCAACATGTGAAATATTCACCAAACGATATTTGATTAAACATTTTACTTAAAAACATGTTCTAAATATGTTGTAACCTCGTGCGCAGATCAAGCCCAAAACAATCACTCTAACGAAGCAGTTTGAAAAAAAAACATGTTGCCGTAAAGTTTGTGTAAATCGGTGACAGATAATTATAATAGTAACTCATCCTCGTTTATTTATTTGTCCTAAATTCGCCTTTGTGCCTTAATCAGATAATGACATCTCATGTCTACTAAGGTAAGACGCTGACACCGCTTTCCAAGATCGAAATAGTATAGTCTGTACTATCCGAGAGAGAGAGAGAGAGAGAGTGAGAGAGAGAGAGAGAGAGAGAGAGTGAGAGAGAGAGTGAGAGAGAGAGAGAGAGAGAGAGAGGGGGGGAGGGAGAGAGAGATATATAGAGAGAGAATACACCAGAATAAAATATTTAAAATCACTGTTTTATGTGTCCTTGCATGTATCACGCGAAATAGGTGTAACTTGTGCATATTATCGCCTGACAAGGCGAATTACCAGTCCAACATTGGCTCTACGGTTTTTCATATTTTTCAGTATTGACACGGACTCGTGCGTTGGAGTCATTCGACCTGCATGTAGCCTACTCACATAGAAAACGCATTCCTCTTTACTGGTTTCTAGTTTATGTTAGTTTCCTTGCGGTTAACAAAACACTATTAAAATCAAATTATGCAGAAGTTTTCACTATTAATATTCGTTGCATAATCGTAGCGTGATGTGGCATACACGTGCTTTCAAAATCTACCATATTTAAATTACAAACTGCAATAAATTAACCTGCTTTGTGTTTGTGTAGCATTGAAATCATGCCACGATCTGTAGCCACACACACGCACGCACGCACGCACGCACGCACGCACGCACGCACGCACGCACGCACGCACACCTATAATGCTGTCATTTTCAAGTCCATTTTGTTGCCGGTCCAAAGTCCACAGTGGTAAATGGACCCCGGGTCCATTTCCACGGGGGCCCATTTACAATACGACAGCCGACGCTGGGGTCGCGTCACTTCTGTTCAACAAGCCTTTGGCCGCCAGCACCATTGGATGCCCAGGCGTAAAACGTTTCGTGGTCTGTCAGATTCTGGGCGTAGCACGCTCGGTTGGCGTAGCCCATGAGACGGCGATAAGAAGACAGTTGACTATAGAAGTAGTTGCGTCCGTCGGTAGACAAATCGCCCTTCTCGGGCAGCACAGTGGGGTAGGACCACAGGTCAGTGCCCATGTCGATCGCCCAACGATTGCGGGTGTCCTTTGTGATGCAGCAGAATTTATTATTGACGAGGCAGTCGATGCGGTCTCGGAACATGACTTCACGGAGACCAATACAGTTGACTGAAGTCTGACTGTAGAGCGGCACCAGCTTCGACAACAGACACGTATTGTATTCTTGCAACCACTGCTGGCCCTACAACACGGACACAAGTTCCTACAAGTTGCGTATGTCGGTAGACCGACCGACCGACCGACCGACCGACCGACCGACCGACCGACCGACCGACCGACCGACCGACCGACCGACCGACCGACCGACCGACCGACCGACCGACCGACCGACCGACCGACCGACCGACCGACCGACCGACCGACCGACCGACCGACCGACCGACCGACCGACCGACCGACCGACCGACCGACCGACCGACCGACCGACCGACCGACCGACCGACCGACCGACCGACCGACCGACCGACCGACCGACCGACCGACCGACCGACCGACCGACCGACCGACCGACCGACCGACCGACCGACCGACCGACCGACCGACCGACCGACCGACCGACCGACCGACCGACCGACCGACCGACCGACCGACCGACCGACCGACCGACCGACCGACCGACCGACCGACCGACCGACCGACCGACCGACCGACCGACCGACCGACCGACCGACCGACCGACCGACCGACCGACCGACCGACCGACCGACCGACCGACCGACCGACCGACCGACCGACCGACCGACCGACCGACCGACCGACCGACCGACCGACCGACCGACCGAGCAAACTAACGACAGAGAGACAGACAGACAAACAAACAGACCGATGGATCGATTGATCCATCGAATGACTGACAGGTCGAACGACCAACCGTATGGGATACACCACATATATTTGACATATTTTGTAATCATGATTATTACCTCCGTGTCAGATCATGGCTAAAGAAAATAATATCGGCATTGTCACGATACAAGTTTGATAAATTAGTAATCCTGGTGATTAACTACAGAGAAAGATAACAAAACATTAGTCAATGCAGAATGGACGTTCTGACGTACATTGCATTGGTCATTTGTTCCTGGCAAGTCCAACATCACGCTTTGCTTCTTCATGTCGTTACACAGCGGAAGTTCGAAGTCGGTTAGGTGGCTCGTGCCGAACACGTTGCACGGGAACCTCTGCTGGAAGCACTTGTAGAATCGACAGTCGCCCGCGCCGGCATGGGCGATACAAGCATCAGTGGTTTCTGTTGGAACAAGACATATTTCTAAATACTGCACGCGTTTGTTAAAATAAATAAATACAATAATGGTGGATTCCGCTTAATAAAAAGTCACTTCGGACCAGAGCAATTTTGTTCCATTGTGCGGAATTTTAATACAATTGGAATAGGGAATGATTACACCCAAGCCAATAATATTTGATTCTACTAAACGGCTGATTCTGTTATCCGTGATTCTCTCGAACGGAGTTTACTGCATTTAGCATAACATGCAATACATGTCGAGTGATGTTGTCTACATGTGTATATAGAGAAATTATACACCACCAACTGGAACTTAAACGAATGTCGTTTCCATTGGCTTGGTTTTGCTCAATGAGACGTTGTCGCATTTTCTCAACGCCGCGTCCACTGAATCCCTTCAGGTCATCAACATGCTTCACGCAGTATCTCGTGGCGTCTAAGACCTGCAGATGAATACAAACAAAGCACTGGTCCCGCCATTACGAAGATTTTGTATTTACGAAGCAATATGGCCCTGACATTAAGTCGTTTAGGCCTAATGTCAGGATAAAAAAAAAATTAAAAGTCACTTCTTTTTTTGGAAAAAAGTCATGACGTTTTCATCGTGTCGTATTTCAATATGAAACACCATTCCACACCATTCACGTAAAAAAAACAGATAATATTTTTATTGTTTAAAATAATGTATTTTGCACACTTTTTCGGTCCAAGTAGTGCAACATATCTCCAACTAGTCATCTTGACTGGTTGCATCAACACCCACCTGTGTCCACGCAGTAAAGTCGTCAGTTCCCCATTTTCCTTCCGGCATGAATACTTTGTAGAGAGCGTCCCAATTTGATTGGTTAGTTGCCATGTCACAGAAACCATTTCCTTTCTTAGTATAACAAGGAACGTGCAAGTCGAAGGCCATTCTTTTGATCGTGTTGCAGTCGTGTTCTCCGTGGTAATACGGCGAGATGGCCTTCGTCAAGCATTTCCGAACCTTGTCCACCCATGCCTTGCCCTGAACAGATTGACAGGTCAACGAGCAGTGCGTTGTTGATCGAAAAGACTGACATTCTAGATAAAATCAATCAATTGTATACTTTACTTTCCATAAGATATTCAACACGCCTATATTATTAGCTAATGGGTATCTAGGTATGGGAGACCAAAAGCTTAGAGAGTTAATTAATTAATTTAGTTAATACTGTATTATTACATCAACGTTATATCAAGTGCCTTAGTAAGATAGAACAACTATTTCGCTAATTTAAACAATTTGCTGAAATGAATGTTCCACAGTGTTTGGTTGGGACGTAGCGGCTGAGATAGCCTCCGTGACGACAAACTTTCGCAGTTACTGTGTACGACGACTTTTGACCTGTAGACTAGTTATGTTTAGTTAGGTGACTTTCACATAATTATGTGAATAGTTTACAACTGTTTTAAATTATATGAATAGTTTCCTACTGCCATATACTCACGACGTCATTGAAGTCATGGTAGAAGTTGACGAATCCTTGGCAGTATCGTTCACCGTAGCCCGTGGCGTAGCCGTCCTTGCCGCAAGATACCGTCTTATCAGCACATGTATAGAACTCACAACTGCCCTGTTCAGCCAGTGAAGTGCATCCTGCAACTGTTAACATTCCCGTGCATTCATGTATGTGTATGTTTAGTACTTAGGACTTTTGGTAGTTGGTTAGACAACACCACACATGTGTGGTGTTGTCTAACCAACTACCAAGGCAGCCATAGTGTGCAGAAAATGTCAAAAACTTACTCACTCACTCAATCCTCTTTGTTCCTGCTGGAGCATAAAGGACTTGTAAATAAATTTCCTTTAGTCTCCAGCCTTGAGCGAACCAGCCGATTTCATTGCAAACATTAATAATCAATATGTCACACTAGTATTTGTGTCATTACTTGCGTGACTTTACCAACGTATATATAAAAAGGTAAAGGTATGTTCTTATATCGCGCCGTATCTAGTACTTAGGACTGTTCAAAGCACTTTATTCTTCATCTCCTGGCAGACCTGTTCATGAACCCGGTCCTCTCGATTGACACTCCGATGTTCTACCCACTACGCTACCACGACCAACATACCTCAGTAGGACTATCCGTTAGCAGTGACGCCAAATGAACCACTTACATCTAGACTTCCAGAGGTAAGCCTTCTTTATGGCCTGGTCCTTCGTGGTGCCGTCCCATAACTCAACGGAGCCGACGCTTCCGTCAGATAAGGCTGTTGCGATATCAAGCATCAAGATGCCGCCTTTCCAGGTCAACCCCGACACTGATGTAGCTTCCAGTGGATCCCCGTAGGTGTGCGACAGATAGCTCTTCAGCGCGGCCAAGTCGTATATGTACACCTTGTTGTTGTCCCCGACGACTGCCCCGTCTGGTTGTGCCGGGATGTGACAGCTGGGTATAGAGTTGAGCATGAAGGACACCTTCAAGGCATCGGCTTGTTGTTGTCTAATCGGACTGCTTTGGGGGATCTTCTCATGCAACGCGTTGATGTCGTTCGAGCTGCCGACTGGGTAGGCTTTTTTCAATACTTTGTAGGCGGGAAGTCTGCTTGAACTGGACGAAGCTGCGAATGTTACGATGTTTAGGGTAAATTCCTTCAATCATCATTCGATCACACACGTTAGATTAATTGATACAATAAGTGTGTCGTGTTGGAACCATTAGGATCCAATCATATTTGAAAATCATCACTATCATTTTGTTCATTTCTACAACGTATGAGGAAATTAACTAGAAAGCTATGTAAGTTGTCACATTAAATATACAGTGTACTTAAAATTATATGTATGTTGTGAAGACATATCAGTAAGCATTATATAGTAGCACAACAATTATTACAATATATGCTAAAAGTCTAATACGTACTACTTGAATGCAGGAAATTTCGATAGAACTTCTTCACAACTTGATCAGCCGCGTCCTTGCAAAACGATGTACCGACGAAGATGAACATTTGGTACCAACGAGAATCCACACGTTGAAAATCTTCACAAGCCAGCGTCGTTTGCTTGATCATCTCCTCTCTGGTAGTATTCTGTTCGAATTGGTTGAACCGATGTTGACTGTTGATGCTGTCGCTCGTCCCGTAATACTGCTCTAGTACGTCACTTAGCTTCAACTGCGGGTCTTTCTCCAGCCACAGGGGAAGCCGCTGTCCGAGCACGAAGCCGTCAATATCGCCCAGCAGTTCAGCTCGTGTTGCGTGCTGACCCAACTTGATGCTTCTCTTGAGTCGGTACTTGGGCGGACATACGGAATTATCCCACACCCCTACGGCTCCTACCATGTCGGGACTGTTTTCCTTCGCGGCATGACGTGCGACATGACGTACGGCAGCAGCTTTGGCGAGACTGCCGGCGACCGTAGCGCCGAACAGAGTGTCCGCGTCGTAGAATCCGACCCTCTGTGCGAGATGCGTGTTAGGGTCCGTACCGGCGCGGATCCCGGCAAGGACGTGTCCAATGGCCACCACGTCTCCGCCAGCTTCGATGACTCCTAACTCACGACGTCGATCACTATGGGAGAAACCGTGAGCCACCAACTCACGCAGCACGTACCAGGCGAAATGACTCGTGTATTCGTGGTCATCGACGTCCAACATTGCTTTCATGTAAGACGACTTGAAATATTCGCTCACCCCGACAATGGCCTGTGTCATGTCCACAACCCCGAGACCCGTCTCTCTCTCCAGCTCCTTCACCAGGTCGACGAAGTAGCGCAGCGTGTATTTTGAGTTCAGTACTTTAGTGCACGGAATGTAAGTCTTGTAGAACTTGTACACCATCGACGACACAAACTGGCCAAACTTCTTACCTACGTAGTAGTTATCAAGTTTATGACGAATGACAAAATAATTATTTAAAATAAATAAATTGTCAAAGACATTGATTTCAAAAAAGTTAAGTATTTTTTTCATACATGTAACTGCAGCTATTTTCGGCGATGCCCTTGTCACAGGAAGGTACACCTTGGCAGCTGCGGTAGACTGCAACTCGAGTTCGACGTCGGAGACGATCTCGCCAAATAGCTCAGCTCTGTTGCTGGCTTTGAACATCCGACCACCTACGCTGATCCCATCATTGAGATAGTATTCGCGAAAAATACGACTCAATGTCCAGTTTCTGTTGTGTATCATAGGCATAATAGTGCCCAGAATGACGCCGTCCATATCGCCGTATACCAAGGCAGAGGTCATTTGCAAAACTGATGCATTCAGAGAGTGAAAGTCGACATTCGGCCACTCGAATGAGTTATACTGGGTCTTGGGGTAGGCACTCAATACTGTACGACCGATGTCTCCGGAGATTGTAGTGAACAATAGATTGTCGAGGTGCGACGATGACATAACATTCTTCCATGCAGCTACATTCAGTTCCGTGTCTCTCTCGAATCCTCCGCAGCTAATGCCAGCAATGACTTGACCCATCGCCAAGTATGTATCTCCTGGCGCCAGCACTATTCCTGCCTTGCCCTTTTCTTCACGGGAAATCATTTGTTTCCATTCTTTTTGTTCACCTTTGGTTAGATTTCTGAACGGAAGAAAATACTTGAACTTCCACACCTGGCCACACACCTGATCCATTAATAACTCTGCCGGATGGCTGTCAACAAAACTAAATTTGCGCAGGTCGGCTGCCACTGCCTTGGTTGAATTGTCGCTGACTTGTTTTTCCAGTAACTCGACCATCTCGATGAATCGATCCATTGTCGATGGCTGTCCTCTGTAAAATAAATCACCAACGTCGCAATGCAAGAAACACTACTACACACATGCCCGATTTCAGGGGGTTCGGGAGATTGAAATAACCCCCCCCTTTTGAGATAATTTGTTTTAACTGTAATTTTTTTTTAATCATCCCAGAAATCCCCGCCTGATTGTATTTGCCCGAACACCCCTTTTCAAAACTCAAAACCCCGAGGACGGGCCTGACATAAAACCTCAATGATAAATAACACTTATTGACAGGGACGAAGTTGAGAGCAAAGGTGCGTACAATTTTGCCTTCTTGATTTAATTGAGTTAGTTTCGGGGGGGGGGATATGGGACTGTTCCATTTTGAATTGTTATGAAACAAATGATTTGGTATTTTTTTATGTTTTAAATGCATTTATCGGAAGGTATGCAATATTAGTAGTGAATTTTGCATTATTCTTGTGTTAGAAAGACTACAATGATTTTTGTCACATAGCAGTTCTCCTCACCTGCTTGAAGTGTCATTACGGCTGTCAGAAAAGTAATCATATGCTACAAAACAATGCAAAACGTGTATTTATTAACAATAAGTTTATTGTTTCAGACAATCAGCAGTTTGCAGTTTGTTTATATAAAATATAAAATAAAATAAAAAAAGTATATTTAAAGATTATACAGTGATTTCTCAATTTAGATGTACAATATGTATCGCAAATTGCAATGGCCTGAATAATTGGATTCAATGACTTCTCAATCCGAGTCATTAAACTATAAATAGCCTTTCTGGTGACGCATTTACCAGAGTTGACATTGGCCGCAGCAAACATGTGGCTGGCGCTGCATCTCAGGCAGCCTATTTAAAAATCTGTATGAGTTGTTATATGCCACTATGAAAGGCTGGAAAACTGCTTTTCTATAATTCACCCATAAGGCGCACATATACACATTACTGAAGTAGACTGTGAATAACTTGTTCTTTACAGCAGAAAAGCAATAGTGAAATGTTTGACGTAGCATGTTGATCTTAGCATAAATCAGTCTAACTTTGGCTTGAATGTCGGCCTCATCAGACAAATTGTTACAAATAACATGTCCAAGATATTTGCACGAAGTGTCAAAGTTTAACTTTGTTCTTCCTAATGTCATTTCTCTAGCAAAATTTGCATTTCTAGAATTAAAGTACATGATCAGAGATTTGGAGGCACTAAATTGAACATCGTATTCACAACCGTATATGTAGCAACAACACGTGCTCTGTGTAATTCGACGAAATCACATAACTTTCAGAAAAACACACCCAAAACAAATACACCAGTGAATGATTTAGAAATATTGGAACGTTGTCGTCGAATTAAAGATCTAATGAAATAGTAAAAAAATCATTAACTCTACCAACCTTTCCGGTGTGAAAGTACTCGGAAAAATTCACTCATTAACCAAACACGAAGGTAGTTATTTACAGTTATGTTCTACCTGTGGACAAAGACACAGTGGGCGATTTGAATGTTGAACCAATCATCGCCAATTGGTATATCAGAGGCGACTGTTGCAAAGAAGCGAAGGAACATAGAAAGAGGCGAGTGGACGCCTGGGAGGAGATACTGCCAGATTGATCCAAAACTTGAGACATTGCTTACTTAATATTTAATACAAACCTGCGAAGCAGTCTTTGATGCCACTGACAGCGCTCCCTGCGTCTAAGCCTCCGCTGCACACCGGTATTACAACCAACAACCCGACAAGAAGGAAAGTCATGGTGATCGAAGTTGCACGAATCATAATTCACCGGGTCGTGGACACTGCAATAAACACAGGATACGTATGATTGTTACCGGACATTTAGCATAGTCTTGTTTTAAAAAGAGCGAGGTGAAAACACGTTTTTGGTAAATACACGTTTTACTTGACGCGTTTGTAAACAGTTGCCCTTGAACTACACCGGGTCAGTTCATTATTAACATATATATATATATATATATATATATATATATATATATATATATATATATATATATATATATATATATATATATATATATATATATATATATATTTGTATTTGTCACAATTGTGGAACACAGAAGTCAACTCATCTCATTTAGGCTACGTTGCATAGCTGTGTGTAAGCAATGCCTGACATTGTGTTGATAACTTGATAATTAACTCACGATGTTTACGGCCTAAACGTGGAGTCAATACACCGCTTCAATCGTAGACTGTGTGTTTGTTGTTGCTCAAACGTGTATTGGACTCCGATTATACCAACGGTGAAACTAACAACTAGTCAGGACAGTTACATTGTGGAATAAACATCATAAACGTCTCCTAAATGGGGATAAGTATGTTAATGGTATAATGTGTAACATATATAAACGCACACACGAGTACAAATGAGTGGTCTAGTAAAGGTGCGGTATATATGACACACACACACACACACACACACACACACACACACACACACACACACACACACACACACACACACACACACACACACACACACACACACACACACACACACACACACACACACACACACACACACACACACACACACACACACACACACACACACACACACACACACACACACACACACACACACACACACACACACACACACACACACACACACACACACACATAATAAAAATTATTTGTGTTTTGCATTTGTCACTATTGTTGCACAAAGAAGTCAACTCATCTCATTTAAGCTACGTTGATGTGTGTAGGCAATGCTTGACATTGTGTTGATAACTTCATAGTTAATTCACAATGTCTACGGCCTAAACGTGGGGTAAACACACCCCTTCTAATCGTAGAATGTGTGTTTGTTGTTGTGGTATATTGGACTCCGATTGTACAAACGGTGAAGTTAACAAATAGTCAGGTAACAAAATTGGGCAGCTGCACCGGGGAACAAAAAACAACGTCTCCTAAATGGGGATAAGTATGTTAATGGTATAATGTCTAACAATGTGTAAACGCACACAAGAGTGTAAATGAGTGGTTTAGTAAAGGTACGGTGTAGCTATGTGCAGTCGGCTCTCAATACCACTTGTTGCGCTGTTGGCGTCGACAATTAACAGCCTTGCACGGATCGATTGCAGGGTGCAGGAGGTCTTGCATTGTGTCAAACTCAACGAACCGACACCGACCATGTGTACGATAAAAACCTACCCGGTCCTGAAGCAATCAAACACCGCCCCCTAAACAGTCTTTTGTAGCTCGCGTCCGTCCCGCATATGACATTACTCATTACTATGATCTGTTGCTCTGCTCCGCCTCACGCCTGGATATTGCGTATCTGCCCCTTTAATTGTTATCACTATCTTCGCCTGCAGTATTTGTTTTTACCAAAAAAAACATACAAAAACAATTGACACAGAAAAACGTGTATGCAAGTATGGGAGTCATCCGAAACTACATTTTCTCATAATTGTCCAAAGAACTTATATAATACAATAGAACCCTACTATTTACATATGTTTGCATATAATCAACTTATAATATTTTCTCCATCATCAGCATAACCCATAAATATAATCCGCCAAAAGGTCTGGTAGGTATATTTTTATGTTTTGCTTATTACTAATACATTTATTTTGATTTTGCAACCATGGAGGTTGATTATTACAATTGTGCCGTACTATTCGGTCACATAATGTGTGGCCAAGCTTCTTGAATACGACTATTCTGTCTGGGGGACAGGTTATCAACATGTAGAATTGTATTGGCTGCATGTCATTGGTCAGTTTCAGCTCGACAGGTGCGCGAAGTCAACGAGATGTTCGTTTAACAATTTCTATTTCCGCATTTTGCAAATAGTTTCAGCTTGTGTAACCATTCGAAATACTTAGTGTAAATTCTGGATTCAGACTCAGACGCATTTATTTGAACTAACATTTCATATGTGAGAATTAAATAAAAAAATTCACGACAGCGTCAGGGATACCTATGTGGGCAAGCTTAGTCACCCGTTAGTTTACCATGCTACCACATTGTGGCGCATACATAGAAAACAATAACAAATGTAAGCCAAAGGAGGGCCATAGTCCAATGCTCCCCCTAAATACGCCACTGCACACCAATATACCATGATTTATGTTAGGAAGAATAAGATAACGCACGCACGTACGCAAGCACGCACGCACGCACGCGCACACACACATATGCTAACCAGTCAAACCGCGTATCTACGCGACAGACGTGATGGTTTAATAGCCATTTGCAGTGCATTAACAATGTATAAATCAACTAATACAAAACATGTGCACCCGTTTCACGAAGCAAACGTATATCGGAACAATTATATAATACATGAACTGCGTTGCGAACAAACGCACTAAGAGCTGGCTTCGTACGAATATTCGTGAAACTGGGTTCCACAGCTGTCGCTTGAAATGATTCCCATTTCTGTGCCGTGTTTTGTGTGGACGCCGTTGTGTATGAACATGCCCCCGAATGTATCCGTTCGTAGGGTGTACTTGGTCTTACACACGCACACGCTCCTCGGGTGTAATTTTACCGGACTTTTCGGGTTGTTCTCTTATTGTACATAACACGGATAACTAATTTATTTATAACATTGTTATTGATTCATAATAATTTTCAGTAGTGTGTAATATTTCTAAATTTTTAAATGCGTCTTTGAAGAGACATATGATATAAACACTGTCCAGGATACTTTTGAACTTTTAGATTATTGGTATGTGAAACAGCAAGTTGATTCCCTTGGTGGCAAGTAAGAGCCCTTGTTGTCAACGGTGAAATCTCTTCGTTTGGCCACATCACCTGACACAACTCCATTTCAAAAACTATCCTGCAAGGCATCCTGGAGGGCAAGAGACGACGGAGCCGCCTGAAGAAAAACTGACTGGATGACATATAAAGAAAGGAACATATCTAGTGAGCGAGCAACTGCTGACCAATGTCATGGACTTCGACTCCGTGATCGCTGAGTTCGCGTCACCCAAAACCCGAAATATTAAGCTATAAGAGAACATGAAGGAACTTTCGCTCTCGGGACTCCCGGTCTCGTTGGTCCAACGTTGACGCTGCGGTGGCTGTGGCGGGACGAGTTCATGGTGAATAATTAATAATGTTGTTGACATTTATTATTTTTTGACCACTAGCTATTCAGTAATTGTTAGTTAATTCCAATTGGGGGTTTTGTTGGAGGTTTGTCTTGGTTTATTGGATATGTGAATGTTGGGTTGAAGTATAGCTGCGCTGAATCATTAAACCGCGTCTACCAATGTTTTTATTTTCGTTTCTGATATTATTGCTTCTGTGATGTTGGAGTAATGATAAGGTTTGATACCTAGGCATAGCTATTCCGTCATTGGGCTCTTTGGAGGGGGAGACGACATGTTTTACCCTGGCCCCCAGCGGCACTTTGCCTCGTTACGCCAGTGATCGGTGGTCAATGGGTGAAGCCTGAGGATAAGTACCAGTGCATATTTAATGAATGCGGGTTCGATAGGTCAAAACGAACGTTTACATGTTCATATCGAATCGGACAAATCATCACAGGTACAGTTGCACGTGGTAAAACCAATTATGTCCAATACTGAAGGTGACGTAAAAAATGCAACATTTACAAGACGATTTCATTATTTGTAGAAATCTAGTCATTTATATCATTATAACATAGTCGCCAGCTCACCTGTTGTAACGATCGCCAGCCAACATTAAATTTGGTCGTTGCCGCCACCAGTTACGTCTAGTGTTCAGTACACGTCTTGCACCACATCAACACTAGCGCGCTACACTGCCTAACTCAGCTGTCCCGGCATGCATTACGGTAACAAAACAGTGATCCGCGTATCTAATTTCTCGGTGAGTGACGTTACGAACGACTGCATATGGCCACCATTGAAGCCTAGCCGGAATGTCATTTTTGCTCTGACGCATTTCCAACGAAGCGCGTCTAACGCTGAGTCGAGTCAGACTACCATTTGTCGGTGTGACGAGGACGTGACAAAACGCGTGTGATACCATTCAGACGTGTATGTTAACTGTCTTGGCAGGGTCGCACAAATATATGTCTAGACACATTTAATGTGACCACTGCCGCACTAGAACGATGACCATCTGTCGGTTGTTGCTTGGCCTGTGGTTAGTACTACTCTTGGTCGGTCAAACAAGAGGGTGGCGCAGGAGGAGGGGAGGGGGCTGTTCAGCCGTCAACTGTGCGTGGCACGGCTGGTCGGCATGGAGCCCTTGCAATCACCCGTGTGGCAACGCGGGCACGCAGAGTAGGAGTCGAGGGATAGCGCATCATGCCGGTTGTGGCGGTTCTGGTTGTTCCGGCCCCTCCAGCCAAACCCGGGCCTGCAACAGGTTCTGCTACAACGGCGGCACCCCGCAGCGAGGGCACTGCGACTGTCGGGACGAGTTCTGGAACACGTGCTGTGACAAACGTAAGTATGGAAACACAAGTCCTGCGTATTATATATATATATATATATATATATATATATATATATATATATATATATATATATATATATATATATATATATATATATATATATATATATATATATATATATATATATATATATATATATATAAACAGGTTCGATATCTATTACTGATGGTTTGTTATCGGGTTATTTGTGCGATTATGTACAAACTATATTGTTTACACTCTGTGTTTTATTATTAGTACGCATAATCGATGTTCTATTCCGATTAGTAGTAGTAGGCACTTTGGTCGCGGTGGCGTTGTCGCAAGTTGCGCGCGGCGCACGGGGCCGTTCTCGCTCATTCGCAGGATTTGACCGAGACTTCTCCATCTGCGTGTCCTCATACGGCAAAGGATGGCGATTATGATTCTTCGTGCGCTGATCTTCGGGTAATGGCATAGGTTATCCAGGCTTTGGCCCCGTTCAACACTCTCTGCACAGCCTCGTCTAAGTACCAACTCTCTCAGCCGTGGGTCATGGTAGACTGCAGCGCTACCTCGTATGAGGAGCGCCATGTTTCGCGGAAACTACACCACACCATAGTGAAACGAGTCGACCGACCGACCGCCACGTCCGTTCGGTGTTTCACGTTCGTGGTGATGCGTTGTGGTGTTGTGACCAAGATCCCAGGTAGTCAAATATCAATGCCATCTCCAGCGTCTCGCCCCGCAGCGAAATTGTATCCAGCGAGGCAGTATCGTTTCGTGATAACTATAAGTTGTTTGATTTATTTAAAACATTTTAACATGCGTCTTTAAAGACTGGCGAGGTAATCATCTGGAAGTCATACCTTATTGACCAGTAACTCTAGTACAGGTCAGCTTTAATGAAAGCGGGTTCCAAAAGCCAACACGAAGGGTTTTGTGTTCGTATTGAATCGGACACATCATGCTTAATACAGGTACAATGGTACATGGTAAAACAATTTATGCCCAATTGAAGCTGACTGAAAATTTAACATTCACGATGCAATTGTTAAGTTCACAAAATGTTTAGTAAAATATAGTCACATATGCTGCGTGAGACGGTAATGCATGGCTTTTCCACGAGACCGTCGAGTTGGTAGTCATCGAATCAGACAGAGATGAGGGGCCATCAGACTCGTTCCATCGAGATGCAATTACTATAAGTCAGACACTGTGTACAGCGCCATGGCAGTAGACGGTCTACACAGGCTGCCGCGAGTTGGAATTCGGCGACGACAAAACACATCTAAATGAACCTTTATTTGTTGCAGTAATATTTTAGTCCCTCACACAGAGACAACTTGTGTTGTTTTCTCGAACGCCCGGTATGCTGTATGGACAGAATGAAACCATGCAGGTCAATGTTGGGCTAGTGAAACATTGCAGGCAGTGATATGTGATATTCCCATAAAGTGTGATAGACGGTGTGTTGCGACCGAAGACAATACAGCCCGGGACATGAATGCCTTCTTTACAGTGCGCGACTCGTCCTTTATTGGACACTATGCTATCAACATTATCATTATCGCGCCTTTTGAAACGGAGTAAAAAAATTTCGTCGTATAAAAAGTAGCAATGCTTCCTTTTGAAAAGCGATAAATCAATGCACATGATTAACACAGAACACGTTAATTGCTTATGGCAGTTTTAACAAACGTTTACAGGCTTTAGTATGAAGTCGATTCAAATGTGTGGATTTTTAAAGAATTTAATCTACCAATGGCTACATAAAATACTGTTACATGACCCCCCGAGCGGTATGAGGTTCAATTTGATTTCGTGGTCGTGAGTGGTCACCTCACCTAACCTCACCTATCCCCTTCGGGCCCAGTGGCCCATAAGGCCGAAGTGCATCTCCTCCAGCTCGCTCTGTCAGCTGCTACACGTCTGGCTTCGTTCCAGCTGTTCCACCCCAGTATGCGTCTTTCATTTTCAATAGTTGATCACCATGTTGTTTTTGGTCGACCAACCTTTCTTCTACCTTCAGGCGTCCAGGTCAATGCCGTCTCACATTTGCTGTTCTTATCAAGTAGTCAGGTCAATGCAAACTTGTTTATAGGGGACACCAGTGATTTTCGTTTCGAGGCGATAGTTGGCGAGATAATGCACTTCCGGCCCCCAGGTTGTGCACACCATAACACGTGAAATGCACCCATGTCATTATAAAATAAACCATTGGTATTAGTATTATCACATTGTAATATTAGTTGTTTTAATAAATAATAGAAGTAAAAGTGTTAGCGTTTGTTCTCTGCTTTAATTCCAAGTGTGTCTATGTGTGAAATGCGATAACAGGCAGCGTGTCGTTGGGGACATGAGCAATGGGCAAATTTGCATTAATCCAACATGGTGGCAAACGAGACTAGTGTGCCCTGTTTGCCAGAGAATTGTGGTCGCACGGTTAAGCGTAGATAAAATGATACAATATTCAAGTTACGCCATTGCGGCTGCTCACAACAACATGCGCCTCAAACGGAACAATAACTAGTCTAAGCAAATGGAAACACGCTGGGAAATTAGCCACAACTTTCCCGCCGGCCCAATAACAGCGGAACCCTCGTCGTCATCGGGTAAAATAGTAACGACACGTCGGGATTATCCCGAACCCAGTATACCGAAACATAGCATGTTAAAACGTAACCACTAATATAACGATTTATGTAACGATACGATCAGCGCCAACTAAACGATCTCATATACAGCGTTGTCTAAGCCAGGTTAAGTAAACTATATATAAAACAGAAGAAAAACGAGTTTGTTGGCTCTGAAACTTATTTTAATACCATTAAATGTTCTTAATCACATTCAGCTTCTTAATCACAATCTGCTGCTGCTGCTGCTGCTGCTGCTCGAGTGAGAGTATTCTTATTAGATACGTGCATACTTTATTGCGCTGTTACATTTCTATTTGTAGCATGTACGCCAATCGCCAACTGCCTTCACTTAGTGTGTAGCAGCGGCACAAACCAGCAATGTCGGCGGTGTCAACACGACTACGGCGGGGAGAAGAAAGCCTATCGACTAGCAACCAAGGACTCGCACATAAACAGAGTATGCGAGCGTAAGTACGCGTGAGCAACTGTTCACTTAACGTACGGTCGTTTAAGAACCTCGGGCAGTGCTCATAACTGCCCGAGGTGATACAATATATTCACCGCTTTGCACTTGACGGACACATAGTATATGGTCGAGAGGCTGAGGCGCACATCATGGCTGTTCATTGTTCAGCAAAACATGGACTGCATGATAATGTATTGCAATGTTCAAAGTTGAATATTATAGTCGTAAGTTAAAATTAAGTTAAACAAATCTAAACCATAATACTACACAACTAGCAGAGAATGTAGTTTCTTCATTTTCAGAGGTGTGTTCCTGGCGTTCAGACAGCACCTTCTGTTACCCGGGGAAATGTACAAACGTGTCGTCAAGCTGCCAGTGCGCTCCGGGGTTTGGGTCGGACAATTGCTTGACGAGTGAGTGTAGAATCTTACTATTATCCAGTATGTATGTATGTATGTATGTATGTATGTATGTATGTATGTATGTATGTATGTATGTATGTATGTATGTATGTATGTATGTATGTATGTATGTATGTATGTATGTATGTATTTACTTGTGTAGTTATTACGCACAATGGTCCGCAAAGCTATCCGTACAATTGTTGACAATGTCATTCGTCCCAATTTACGTAACACAAGGGCATGGCATAGTTGAATGTTTTTGTGATGACGTTTTAAAATATTTTTTTTATCGTGACAGTCTAGTCTAATTCTTCTTCTGCTCGCCAGGTGGCATGGCAAGCATGACGTCACATACGTGGCTGAGTTTGCATCTGGTGAGCTGAAGAATAACTTTGATTCAGTTCCTGATGAAGGCTAACGACGGTAGCCGAAACGTTTAGTAAGGAAATTACAATTGTAATTAAAAGAAAATCGTTTCTTCTTCACCAAAGCTGCATGTTTTGTTGCAGTTAACGTCAAACCAAACATGTCATACTGCCTGGTGACGACGAGGTCCAGCAACGGCTCGAGCACAGAGAAGGTGGAGATTCCCTGTGAGGACGAGGACACAACCGTCTACACTAACTTCCTACCGGATATTATGGAAGTAGGCGGTTTGACCTTTAACTATTGTCTGTCATTGAAACACGCTGTTGATTTGATATATCAAGGTTACATTATTGAAATGTGGATTTTTTTGAAAATGAGATGTGGACATTTTCTTTGTAGATTGAGTTCAACAGCATGTTCATGGGTCCGTCTGTGGTTGACTTTCCGCGAAAATACTACATCAACGACTTCAAAATGGGTTTAACAAACGCAACGTTTAAGCATTATGTCATACGAGGTAAGTCTGTACAATAATTTATTTACAATTTATACTTATCAGGTAGTGCATAAACATATCAACTAAGCAGTACTAGAGTTACACTGACATATGAATTACTAGTTCTTAGGCGTCGGAACGATGTCTTCAGAAAAGCAAAACTGCTAGGGATTTAGCAGCAATCGGGATTACATAAGGCACGGGTGTATGAGTATGTGTAAAACAATTAAGCCACCGAAAAATGTAAATACTAATATTACAATAAAACTTATGCCAGTCTATGACAATAATAATATTAATAGTAACACTACTACTACTACTAATAATAATAGAATAATGTCTACCTTTGATTTTGCTGTATGCTTTCATTGTTGTGAATGCTATTGGGGCGCGGTGGTTCAGTGGTAGAACGTCGGACTCTGAACTGCTAGGACGAATCCACTTGCTGACGTTCGACGCTTAGATAATTTCGCTGAGTCCCAGTTGTCCCAGTTCACGCAACTGACATTAGAGAGTGAAGTGTTTCCAGCGATGGAATTATAAGAACGAACAGCTTTTGCGAAGAAATTGAAAGCTTTGCTTTGGTGTATTTGATTTTTGCAGTAGGTAATACGTGAATTCGTTGTTTACAGATGAAACAATGTGGAATGAGACAATGGCGAATGGCACAATGTGGAATGAGACAATGGCGAATGGCACAATGTGGAATGAGACAATGGCGAATGGCACAATGTGGAATGAGACAACGGCGAATGGCACAATGTGGAATGAGACAATGGCGAATGGCACAATGTGGAATGAGACAACACCTGGCAGTGTCAGCGACTGTGTTTTTGATATTTCTCAGGACAACCCACATACTGGACTGCTGGCTTGCAATTTTGAGGAACCAGTACCGGACGCCCCGCTTCAACACGGCGACAGGTATTATGATACAGTTTTGCTCATTGTAGTACGACAACCACGGAAAGAAAGATAGTAGAACTAGAGGACATGAGGTGACATTAGTAGAGGATCAGTGTAAATTAGATATCAGGAAGTACTCGTTCTCATAGGAATTAAAAATTAATGGAACAAATTATTTACAGAGTGTGCAACTGCGTAGCAGAGTGAATATGTTTAAAAACAAGGTTGTCATATATCTCAGGAGGGCGGATTACACATAGACGAAAAAAATTTGGACTTTCGATAAGCCAATGGCTTCCTTGTCCACTTACCATTTGGGCTTTGCCTTGGGTGGCAATCTTGTTAAATCTGGTGAAGTCACTGTTTTATTCCGAAAAAAATTATCAGTAAGCTTTTAAAACAGTATAAATTAGGTAGGGTTTCACAAAGTTGAAGAGTAAATACAGATACGTGTGTAAACAGTTAGAGGAACGATGCTGCTTCAGTACTTGCAGCCGTAACCTTTGTTTCTGATGACTAGTTCGGTACGTCGTGGGATGTTCGAAGTGATATTTCGTCACCACTCGGTAGACCTTTGGCGGAATGTTTTGTGGTCAGTTGAGAGCTCTTTTATCCAGTTCAGAACAACAAAGGCTTTTGTAGGAAGACCAAATAATGAGAGGTACAGTCCACGCTACACAACGCCAACTGTTAACTGCGTGGTGCGGTGGCGCAGCGGTTAGAACGTCGGACTCTCAATTGAGAGAACCCGGGTTCGAATCCTCCTGCTGCCGTATCGAAACTTTTGTAAATTTCTTCCATCCCACGTTGCCACAGTTCACTCAGCTGTATAAATGAGGATCTGGCTACATACAGAGGATATGTGAACGAATAGTCTTCGCCCAGTAATTGCACCGTGGCTGAATGCTTCCCAGAGAAGTCGAGATGGCCTTGGAATGAACATGTCTGCCAGGGGGTGAGGTGTAAAGCGATTTGAGCAGTCCCAAGGGTATATAAGATACATATATACAAGAACGTACCGTTACCTTTTAGAATTACTATCTTATCTACACAGGGTGTACTTCGTGGTTTCGACAACCAATGGTGGTTACGTGAAAATAAACAACTACGACAGTGGCGTAGTTGACCCGCCCAAGTACTATTCCGGCATGACTGCTGTTCACACCGCTCAACTGGTCATTGATCAGGTCAAGCCGTTCCACTGCTCCGTCGAGTCAGACTGCACGGACAACATGCTGGACCGAGGTCCGCCGACAACCAAGTCGGTAAGTTGTTGACTGTCATGTGTTCGCCCGCTAATGCGTGTCCAGTGACACTCAAATTCCAATTCACGCATGCATGCATAGTGGTCTACGTTCACACTCGCACCTGTTCGCACAGTCAACGCAAACGTGCACAAGAAAGAAAGTGAAGCAACCAATTGCAATAACTGGCACACAGATTGGAAAACATAGTCACACATATCATAGGTAAAGTTACAAATGGCATAGGTAAAGTCACAAATATCATAGGTAAAGTTACAAATGACATAGGTAAAGTCGTAAATGGCATATGTTAGATTACTATTTCGTGTATCATTCAGTAAAGCAGCAGAGTAATCCTGAAACCTAATTTTTGCATGTTGTATTCGCAATTAAGAATATTCTTATATAAAATGAGAATCAAACGCTACTGCGCTCAAAATAAAGCAATTCATACAACTCCCTATATTAAGCCACCCCAGGTCACTTATCCGATTCCATTTTTCGTATATGTTGTATTTGGATTATTTAAGGCGAATGTGACGGTGCACTGGGCGGGTTGGAGAGACACTTTGGCCGGAATAAAACAATACGAGTTGACAGTGTACAAGCTGAAGCTCTACGGAGATAAGCTGGCTCACCACGGAGTGCCAGAACTACTCCGCGAAACACTGGGTGACACCAAGAACGAAACTAACATAACTCTGGTTGAACCCGGTAAGGCTTCTCGTTTAGATGTTGTGTTACAGTCGTATCTGGCATGTTGTATGTCCTTCGCTGTGTCACCTTCGCCATTGTCATCGGCAACGTCATCGCCATCATCAACGCCGCCGCCGCCGCCGCCGCCGCCGCCGCCGCCGCCGCCGCCGCCGCCGCCGCCGCCGCCGCCGCCGCCGCCGCCGCCGCCGCCGCCGCCGCCGCCGCCGTCGCCGCCACCACCACATCGGACGAACGCGCATGCATGCGAGAGGTGCATGTCTGTATCCAGTTATCGCCCAGTTGACATGTCCACTATTTGTTTCGTCCATTTGCAGGAGTCTACGCTATTCTGCTGGTGGCCGAAGACAAGGCGGGCAACCTTCAGACCGCCAGACGCTTCTTTATATTCGACAACACAAGCGTCGTAAGCGTCAATTCCGCCGACGATGAACAACTAGTTGTGAACTCTGCCGCACACAACACGTCCTACACATGGCTTACGTCACTGCAGGACACGGGCAATGTTGGCGAACCGGTAAGCGAAGAGCTTCATTTGAAAACTCGAGTCCTAAATCCACAGCCAGTTATGTCACAACGTTCCATTCGACGATGTCCTCTTAATAAATGATCGCTTAAAACGTACACAATTTGGAATATATTTTTCAACAGAGAAGATCACCGCGCGCTGTCATTATAGTATCACAGCCTACTGGTAGCAGAGATAACTGAACATTGTCCGGTTTGCTCCATGTGGTGTTATTGTACAGCGGCATATTTAGGATCTCGCAAGGGGCCCAAACTTCGTAACCCATTAGTTTGCCATGCTACCATGTAATGGCGCAATGTATCGTATCTCAAAGCCAAGGGGTCCATGGTCAAATGCCCCTAAATATGCCAGTGCGACTGTTGTACAACATAGTTTAAATATTAGCACACTGACCATTTGCGGTGGAATTGACTGCTGTCTTCAAATTGTCATTGCACTTATTACAGCATGCACAGGAGCAGATTCTACCATTGTTCTGCTACAGGTGTCCATCAGTTGGCATGGTCACTTCATCAACGAACTCCAACACAGCCGCAAGTTCCTCGATGGCATCGCGCCAAGCTATCCACCGCTCAACGCTAGTTACGATGAGACGACCGGACAGCCGCCAGACACAGTCTCTATGGAGGTACGGCACACGTAGTATCTGTATTTGCAATCAGCCATAATCTGTAAAGCAAAAACTGTTAGTTGTAACATATATTCTGATTTTATAAATACGCTCGATGTCTATGTGAAACATTCAGCCACCGATCCGCAAAAATAATATATAAATCCATCACCAGAATTGTACTGTTGTCATAATAACAATTGACAATGCTTGTCGTTGATGCAATAAGGACTGAACGACTAATTCGAACCCCGGTCTCCCAATAGACGGCGCGACGTTGTGAAGCTCATTTCATGATATTATATCAACCGACAGTCTTCTTATTCCTCTTATCCCTTTCCTCCACTTTGCCTCAACGTACTGAGGGTGCAGACGGTCTGGTGGGAGAACATGCAATATCTGCAATGCATCAACAATGCAATTTAGAATGGAAACGTAACGTGTGAATCGACAATATGTTGAAGGAAGGATATCCGAATAGTACTGTATAAAATAACATATACATTGTAATATTATATGGATTGATGGGTATAATATGCTAAGGATAATCGTTATGCAAACAAAGTATTGCTTTGTTAATTAGCACGGTGCAGATCTTGTCATCTGTCCTGCAGTCCGTAAGTGTCATCGACTCCATTACCCAGTACTTGTAGCACGCCTGTCATACTCGAGGTGTTGCAAATGACAATGCATGGCACACCGAGCAACATTCAAAAAGTACTACACACACTGATATTGTTTCGTTGCACCCGTAGGCCATTCCCAACGTACTGGAGAAAAACACAAGTGTTCATTACATCTTGAGTTAAGGATTTAATAGGCCAGGCACTGCTGTCGCCTAATTATAATGTTCACGGGAACATGGTATTGATTTGTCGATTTACACCATGCAGATCTTATCATCTACCCTGCGGTCTGCCAGTGTCATCGACTCTAGTACTAATAACATACCT
The DNA here is from genome assembly GCA_033239005.1 of Lamellibrachia satsuma. Lineage (NCBI taxonomy): Eukaryota > Metazoa > Annelida > Polychaeta > Sabellida > Siboglinidae > Lamellibrachia > Lamellibrachia satsuma. The sequence goes on along the minus strand of BSQZ01000020.1, from coordinate 2,371,719 downwards.
GTCATTCTGGAGGTGCTGTGATGACAATGCATGGCGTAACTCGACACGTACTACACTCACTAATGTTGTGTCGTTGCCCGTAGGCCATCCCCAACGTGAACGCCATCGTCAAGTACGAGTTATCGCAGGCAGTCGACCACGAGGGCGGCCGTTCTCTCGTCGACCCTGACAGCTGGGTCAATGTCGCCCAATTTCAGGTCAGTCTCTGTCTTCGTTGCCTCGTTGCCTCGTTGCTTCATCTTCAATGGTTGTCCATCGGTGAACGACACCGAAACCAGTTCTTTCACTTAATCCCGTTCTATACAATAATGTTATAAACATTCACGCAACATATTCAAGTGTACATGTGCATATTATTTCACTCTTTGAATGCTGTGTCATTGGCATAAGCATAAGGGTCCAGGAGGCAAATGTCCAAAACCAATATGTAGAATTTTGTCAAAGAAAAAAGGATAATAAATTAAAATCATAGAAGTGTTTGTGGCTGATTTAATTACCGTAATTGCAAATACTTACTTTGTATCATCTTCGTGCCCTAGTGGGCGCATAAGTAAGTTATGTTGTTTTTGACGTTTTGCATGTTATAAATGTCATTACAGAAAGAGGAAATGTGGGTGAACATCTCTAGAGCGGACGGTGACTCGGTGCGAGTGTGGGTCAAGGCGACGGACGTGACGGGCAACACGAAGACAGACTCTGTGTTGGTGCACGTCGACTCGTCTCCTCCTGTCATCCAGGACATCTGGCTGTGTCGTCACGGCCGCACGCAACTGGCCGTGCACCACTCAACTGAACTGTTTGAAATGACGTGAGCAGTACAATTTTCATAGTAGAATAATCGAAGTAATGTGTCACTTATATCTATGTTATGCAAGTGCAAGAAAACGGCCATTTGTACCATCTTTCAAGATAATACCGCTACATGGTATTACATATGATTTGATTTCGTAAGATCGTAACGCATTACAGATTCCTGTTTGTTTCTTCAAAATATTTATTTCGAACTTTGCTAATTATTATATCTTCTACGATTATGTCGTACAGGTTTCAGATTGACAGCTACGACTTCCATTCTGGTCTGAGGGAGATGCACTGGCAGCTTCACGATTCGCTCGACCCGGACTTACTTCACGGAAGTGGACAAGTGGCCGTCCATAGACACACCGTAGGCTTGTTAGCTTAAGCAATTCCTGATAGTATAATCAATCCGGATGAATCAGTTAGTAGCGTGTCTGTGACATTGACTGTGTGAGAAAGTATATGCTATTGATCATGCATGAGTTCATACAGGAAACTACCAGATGACGCAACGAATAATTGGATTCATGTTATTCATAGCCTTCTATTAATTTTCTTGTTGCTTTCTAAAATATATTCCGCTTAATAAAACCAAACTTGCCGTACGAAAATGACGGTCACATTAAAATAATATAATTTAAGACGTCAAATTATACGTTTGACCGCAAAGAATGTGTATTGTGATGCTTCCCCCAAACAATTGATTTATTAAACAATACGTGCTAGACGAAAACAACTGATTACCCTTTGGTGTGCCATTTCCTGACTTTTGTGACATCATTACGATGGTTAGGTGTATCAATGTTAATTAATTTTGTAGCGGTTATGTAAACACATTTGTTGTCATATACCCTCAACAGCTTTAAAATGTTGTTGCATTTTGGCAGGGCGCACAATCAGACTGCGTCGCCCCGCGCTGCTACTGCATTCCCAAAGACAACGAGTGCTTCCCGCGTAACTTTGAGATCAAACCTGACATGAGTAAGATGGCCAAGCCATTCGGCAACCACGACTTCGACTACCAACTTGTCCTTAACGTTATCAACAACGCTATGTTGTCGAGTACCTTCACATTCAAGGTAAGCTAGACAGTCAAGACTAGTCTAGACTATCTAGGCTAGACACCCTTGTCTAAACTTTGTAAATATATAAACACTTTAACGAGGCTGTTGATATAATAACCCCAACTAATTATACTTTTGAAGAACCTATGATGATTATATTGTTAACAGTTGACATTCTAGTCAAAATAATCTCGTATGAGTACCAGTATTGCCTTACACAGGTGCCTGCAAAAAATTGTTTTGTTTCCAAAATTAATCCACTACAAGGGAAACATTTATCCGTAAGATATCGGTGAAATAATAATAATAATAATAATATAAATTATTGTAGTTGTTATGTTTAATACGTGAAAGTCATTGGATATCATATTCTTACAGACACGTATAAGTGATAATAGAATCGTGTTTGGTTTTGTTAAATGCCCCAGCGAAATCTTTGAGTTATTGACAGGCGTTATATATTTTGTTGCACCAATGTCACTGTTTCGCCAGATCACCGTAGACACGACTGCGCCTCTACCCGGGGTCGTGTCAGACAGCGAGCAATCGGAGCCAGACATCGACTTCCAGCAAGACTTCACTCAGCACGCGTCCTGGCAGGGATTCTTTGACCGAGAGAGTGGTATCATGTTGTACAAGTACGCCTTTTCTGATGGCTGCCTCTCGGCCAGTGACTTCTCTGTCCCACCGACTGGACAGGTCAGTCTGAGACGAACGTGTTGCAATGACATAAATTTACTTCCCGTACCTTTTCTCTTGAGTACTGTGAACTTAATGGATAGGAATGATTGATTCTAATTTAAATAAACTTTCACATTAGGAATATATTTCGATTGTTGTTTTTCATTATATCAACCCTTTGAAGTGATTGTTCTACATGGTACATTGTGATTTTTCATCTTACTTTCATGTGTCGATAAATGTACTCACAGACACATCGTCAACTCACATGACGTTCCGTTGTTAAACCCTGAGCGAATAACAAGCACTACGTAATCATCTCTACCTCGATTGTCATTTCTCAACATTTTAGAATTAACAATTACTTGAAACTAAATCGAGGTTTAATAAGTACATTGCATACTAATATATGCATTGTATCTAAAGCCAATGGCGATGACCATAGGTGAACGAGACCACGCTGACTTACGCCAGTAGGACCGTCTCCGGCCCAGGGACCTACCACTGCACTGTCGTGGCTTACAACACAGCCCTTGAGCCCTCAGAGCCCGTGTGTTCCGACGGCGTCACTGTCGACACGACGGCGCCGGAGATCCACGGAGTGTCCATTGAGAACTCGTGGACAACGGGTGGACTTGTGAGGGACTCGACCGGCAACGTGTGGTACATTGACCGGAACAGGTTCCGTGTTCTCGTGGAGCAACCCGCGGCCAGTTGCAGGTAGCCATTCGTATGACCAGTGCAGCTGACCCGCATAAGGTTTTATTGAAGATATTATGTTAACTTTCAGCAGCTGGCATCCTAACGTCACTACATGTTCTGTTGTCTACGTGTAGAACACGGTTGACGGTCTGGTGCCAGTTAATTTCGGTCGTCCTCTTCTTATCTGACCAGCTGGTGCCCGTAGAGCGGGTTCGGTAGAACGTTGGAGTTGTAAAAGCTTAATTTAGATCTCGAGGTAAATTCCCTGTTGTTCCAAACTTTCCCAACGTTTTGAAGACTGGCGTCGCTTTCCCAACTTTGCAATAAGCATGGTCGATAATTCCTCGGTTGTTACAACTGCCAATGTATGTGAAATCCTCTACTGGTTCCACTTTGTTCTGATTGATAAAAACACACAAGTTATGTTCACATGTCAACATGTGTTTTGCTTTCTTGGCGGTGATGACGAGTCCCAGCCTCTCGGTTTATATCTGCTGACCGACTCCATTAAATGTTACGTTGAGGTAATGTATATTTCTCGAAACAGCCAGGCATCTCGACTGGAGAGTAACGTATCCATGTACCGAATCAGACAACAACGGAAGAGTTCCGGCGAAAGTAATATCACCCTCTGTCAGAAAGAGACGTTTGAAGATCGACCACGCGTCGTCATCAGCAAAGAAAATATGGTTAGCGGATGTTATTCGTATTTACGTTAGTTTTGTCTGGCCAAGGAGTATCTGTGTGAACAACGTTTGTGGGCGGTGTCTTGACTACATGGAATGGGAAAGCAACCTTGCTTGGCTAAAATTAGTTAAATAACGAATACTGCTGTAGTAACTCACTCGTTCAGTTACTCCTTCACTTACACCTTCTTTCTAACTCTCTTTCCCTACCTCCATATCTCTCAAGCTACATACCTACCTACTTCGCACCTTCCTCGTTGCCCCGCCCGACAGCCCGCCCGAAATTAATAAGTTGTGTAGAATTTGTTGTAATGAATAAATGCGACATGCATAATTAAATCGGGACTTTGTTTAGTTGGAGTTGTCGTGGTTCGGCTCGGATGACGAAAGCGGCATTTACAGTTACGAAGTAGGCCTGAGTTCCTCGGGCTCCGAGGACTTGGATCTGCTGCCGTACACGTCGACTCACGGACACCGCCACTTCATCTCGTACCGCCCGAACCTGATGGACGGAGAGACGTTCTACATCCACATCAAGGCCGTCAACAAGGCGGGACAAGAGATAGTTGAGGTAATGCGAGTATGGCGGGCACGTTCGTCAGGTGACAATGCAACATTTCAAAAAAGTTATCACAACACTGCCCTTGTTGCACTGACTAGTCAACGTTGGCCATTTTGAAAGGTATTGAACTAATAGTACTACTACTGACGATTCTCGCCTTAATCGTCACAACTATGATACAATCACTGCAGACTGTAGCTGCTGCTGCTTCTGTTGTAGTTATTGCTTCTGTTGCTGTTGTTGCTGCTGCTGTTGTTGTTGCTGCTGCTGCTGTTGCTGCTGATGATGATGATACTGTTGTTGCTGCTGACACATTAAAATATATAAACTTGCGTGTTTCGCAGTTCCATCGGCAGGTGCCTCGATGTTACCTTTGTTGTTATAAGCTCAGTTTTACCAGCGATGTTTTCCTTTAGGTGATCGGACCAAACATTGTACAAGTTGAAGCTCCGACATTCAACGGCGACATAGAGGTCTCAGTGCAGGAACACAACGGCATCACGTACATGGTCGGAAGATGGAACAGTTCTAGTTTTTCCACAGAAGATCTGCAAGATGGGTTAATATATGGTTACAGCTACGCTGTAGGTAAGTTGTCGCTCTGCTTGTTGCTATTTCGTCTATGCCATTTAGAACTGTGGTTAACACAATCTCAATAATATTATACAGTATATAAATACAAGTTTGATATAAATAATAATATATAATTTGATATAATAACCTTTTGACAACAGCTTTGACAACAAATGTACTGTGTATTAAGATATATAATATAATTAGACGTATATATTTGGATATGAATGACCGCTAATTGTTTCATGCAGCGGACAAATGATGTCCGACTGGAAGAAAACAAATACAATTACACATTAAATTCACCATGGGAGTTTTCCCCGTAGGTCACACTGCCCACACGGATGACGTGAAAGACTTCGCGCTGCTCACGCCAGAATCCAGCGTATCAGGGCTTTGTACTTGGACTGAGCCGCCTACCTGTGTGGCGACACCTGTCGACGACCTGCAGTGGCACCTCCACGGACATCACGCGTACTACATCACATTGAAGCTAGAAGGCGTCAACGGACTCGAGACAGTGGCGTCATCGAAAGAATACGAGCACGACATGGGGCCCCCTTCAGCTGGTGTCGTTGCGGAAATTCCGGTCGACACCACCAAATTAGTAAGTAAATCATCGCGTAACACATCACTTTTGACCATACTGCGTGCATGGTATATTACCACATTTCCTCTACTAAATGTTATTATAATGATCAAGTATTTTGTTAGTATTTCGTCTTTTAATTCGTGTATAAATATCTCATATACCAATTATTTTCCAAACTGTTGCTGTAGCCAAAACTTGCCTTGAGCCCATGGCTTTAGGATTGACTGTTGTACGATTACAGTTGACGGAAGACATCGACCATCAGTCGAGTCAGTCGCAGCTACACATCACGTGGTACGGCTTCCAACACGTCGACCAGCCCACCAGCTACCAGCTCGCCGTAGGCACACAACCAGGCAACGATGACGTCGTTGGTTTCATTGACGTCGATGGTTCAAGCGGGTTGCTAACAAATCTTGTTCTGCAGCCGTTCAAGGTAGAATTAATTACAATTGCTGGTAAATGAAGACGTTGCAATTGTTTATTTTTTGTAAGTATTCCCATTTTAGCGAGATGTATTTATTGTAACAATTACATACATTTGCCAAATCCCACACTATATCTTGTGTGCAAATCTACAAGTTTGGGGTGGTAATACATTTCAAAGGATATTGTGGCATTGTTTTACAGTCGTATTAGAACGATATCAGGGCAGATTAGCTATACATTCTAATGGATATAACTTGCAGTTAAGATTAATTTACAAAACCTATTACTATCGAACTAATCTGTATTTTGCTAGATTTAGCCAGCAACAGTTGATTCCTACCTGTCTAAAGGTTCGACGTCGGCAGAACTAGTTGAATATCTAGAACCTTGTCGAACGGACACCAGTAAAGTAAATAGTGTGATTTGTTACATACATACGACATTATCTTGCAGACCTACTTCGCCTCTGTCCGTGCCAGCACACAAGATGGCAGCACGCTTGTTACTAGCGATGGCGTCAGTGTGCTTCCGGTTGATACGTCATTGGAGGGCGCCGCAGTTGTGGACGCGATGCTATGCTCAACAGGTACGTCATGGTCGTCATTTTAGCAATAGTCAATAAAAAAAAAATTAAAACGAACTAAGATACACAATAGCACTGCTTATCACCATCATAACAATATCACATGGTAAAAGGCGTTTCACAATTTGTTAATTAATGCTTGCAAGATTGATCAAGATTGCTATCCAAAAATAACAACCCCAGATGGAAAGTGGACAAGGAAGTCATTGGCTTATCGAGATTCCACTTTTTTAAATATTATATATATATATATATATATATATATATATATATATATATATATATATATATATATATATATATATATATATATATATATATATATATATATATATATATATATATATATATATATATATATATATATATATATATATATATGTGTGTGTGTGTGTGTGTGTGTGTGTGTGTGTGTGTGTGTGTGTGTGTGTGTGTGTGTGTGTGTGTGTGTGTGTGTGTGTGTGTGTGTGTGTGTGTGTGTGTGTGTGTGTGTGTGTGTGTGTGTGTGTGTGTGTGTGTGTGTGTGTGTGTGTGTGTGTGTGTGTGTGTGTGTGTGTGTGTGTGTGTGTGTGTGTGTGTGTGTGTGTGTGTGTGTGTCAATTTTGTTATGAAATATTCACGCTATTAGCATTTACACCATGTAAATGATGTACTAATAAGAGTATACTGTTTGCTTCTTTCAATTAATAAAAAATAATATTTATGGATCTTCTTCATTGCAGACGGTTCACAAAGTGTTTTTACAGTGTCACATCACGACAACGTTTTTCCGAACCAGTCATGCGAAGTCGACATTGACTTCCAGTCTTCCGTCACCAACATGGGAATCCAGTGGAGTCTGCCAGCATACGTAACGACGTTTGTGACGACGGTGAAATGGGGAATACAAGAATACGACTCAAAGTTTGTTTACTCATCATATCTTATGTTTGTGCTTTATTAAAATATTTTCATCATTTACTTTAATCGCAACACAAAATAATGTTGATATTGCATGACTGCGTGTTTTTTCTAAGCATTTATTTGATATTGTTTTGAACCTATATAATACGTTACTTGATTCATTAAAAACAGAATACCATACCTTTTTACCAAACAAATTTCGATTATATGAACATGTATTATGTTAATAATGTTAACATTACGTTCGTCAATTAATGTCATATTCTATATTACTGATGCTGAAATGGTTATTTTGACGTATCCAAACTGATTTTACTTTTGTTGCAATTTTCGTCGTCTTATCAGGTGACTTCGTCAGTACTAATAACGTTGGATGACGTCATCGTACACGGTAGGAAGTTCGTAATTGTCCTCGTCTCTGTTGATCGCTGCACTGGTCTTATCCATATGGTCTTTTTCACGAGTCTTCTCGGCATCTTTCTTGTGTTCATTTAGTCTGGTCTTAAACAATCTTCCTGTCTCTCCTATATAGGTTGCGCCACAACTATTACACGGTATTTGGTAGACTAGTTCACCCTGTTCTTCTGGTTCTACTTTGTCCTATGGGTGTACCAACAGACGTCTCAGTGTTGTATGGGGACGCAAGGCTGTGGTCGCCCTGATTTCTTCAGGATCCGATCAACCCTCTCTGAAACACCTTCTACGAATGGGATGACAACCTGGTTTCTGTAGTTCTTGTCCTTTTTTGTTGTCTGCTGTTTTTGTCTTCTTGTTTTTTGTCTCATTATTCATTACGAACTTTCTCACGTGTACGATGACGTCATCCAACGTCATTAGTACTGATGAAGTCGCCTTGATAAGACGACGAAAATTTCTACAAAGTTAAAAACAGTTTGGATATGTCAAAATAACCATTTCAACATGAAAACGAACTATCCTGAGAAATGTTCACTAGTATATTACTCATGATTCATTTTTATTAAATAACGCATTATTATTATTATAATAACGAACTATTAAAAGGGTATCGCAGCGAAATCCTGAATTCCAGCAAATATGGATTACGTGTAGTCTGCATGTGTCTTCTAGGTGCTAAACTATATTCAATATACATTTGTTATTTTGTAGACTCTGGTTGGAGTTTCGTGAACTGACAGACAATGTTGGTTTTGGACACGTGATCGCCACAGATCTTCATCTGGAGCCTGGACGCACGTATCGAGCAGTGGTCAAGTTCTGTCATCCCGTCGGCTGCTTCCTAGTAAGTGTTCGACGGTAACAGTAACTCAAAGCCAAGTGTACGTTCGTTTTGCGATGCCATCTTTAATATTTAATATATTGTTGAGCACAAAGTAATTATTTGATGCCTACGTGGCACATGAACGCTAATTGCTTGTCATAATCTTCTCGTTGTATCCTCTTGCACTAATGGCGTCACACAGGACGGATACCACCGCACGCCATCTTCCTCTGTCCTGAGCCATAACATCTTTGTATAGTGGTTCAAGGTTTACAACATTTTCCTCTCTTAATAAGGTTCTTTCCAGGGTTTTTTAAGCTTTCAATCTTTTTTCTGGTGCTGCTTTAGGTAGTCTTTCAAATATCATTATCTGCACATGACCCAAGCATGCCGATATCTTCTTTCTGATGGATGTCGAAATGTATTCCCGCTGACACCCTTCACTTACTTCGTTGTTGCGTTTATGTTCTTTCCAATGGATTCCTCTTATTGTTCGAAGATATTTGTTCTCAAAGGAATTCATTTTATTTTATTATTTTGCTCTTGTTCACCTTCATCTTTCATCAACACTGGACAAACATTTTAGCTAAAGATTTTTATTATTGTTGATAGTCTTAGATCTTTTACTTCCATATGGTGTTCACTTCGTTGAAAGCAGCTGCCTCTTTGGACATCCTGGTTGTTATGCTACTAACTTACTATTTCTTATGCCTGAGACAATATCCACTTTATAACTTATTGACATCCTCGCCGCCAGGTGTTCTGACTACATCAGTACCCCTGCTGAAACTTGGAACTTCTTGTTTCTGAGTTAACTAGTAGCGACCGTCCCTAGGATCTTGGGGGCTCCCATATGGAAACTAAACTTTAATTTGTTGCGGACCGGTCGTGGGAAGTCTTTGAAGCAGTTTGCCACTTTGGGTTTGTCTAGTTCTAAGAAACACTTCGACCAAAATACCAAGTGGGACAAAATACAAAAGATTCAGCGTACATCCAGACGTGGCGTGGGATAGACTGAAACATCCACGTTTCAACTGGTTTATCTGCCATGTGTACTGTACTACTACCACCTTAGCTAGTGAGAATGCTTATTGATCTTGTCGTTGTTCCTTGCAGCCGGTCTACTCCGATGGAGTGACCATCACCCCCGATGCCCCCAGGTCTACAGGGATCATCTCAGCGTCATTGACCGATACAAATCTCACCTTTATCTGGTCAAAGTTCACGGCCCCATTTATTGGTTCACTGACTGCAACTGCCGCCTCTCGTCACGAGTGGACTCTGTTAATATCCCACGGAGAGGGTTATAGCTCCGAACACGTTTACCCCTGGCGATTGTTGACAGACGTTGACATGAACTGCAACCAGACGACCAGTTCAACGAATGACGTAAGCTTTGTTTACACGTTGAAAGACAACATAATAAGAAATGCATAGATAAAATGTGTTTACTACCAAATAATTTTGTATACAAAATAATGGAGCGGAGTTAATGTCATCACTTCAGTCTGCATTGGTCGCCGGTTCTATCCCAATATGTACTGAAACAGATTAATCTTATATCTGGCTGGCAGAAGACGTTCCACAGACGGCATAAAATGTAGTATCAGGAAAATACGCCTAGTCGCAAGGAACTTTATCACATTCAGACTTACATGTTATCCTCAGAATTAGCATTCTTTGGATTAAATAACTGAAAACCAAGACATGCCTTTCTACAGTGGTGTTCCTACACAATCCGCCTGGCAGCGCCACTAGAGACATCGAGTTGCATCGTGCTGGCGTTGAGGGCGTACAACAAAGTCGGTCTGTTCTCAACCGTCACGCGCCAGCTGAGGGGATGTGACGTCACAAGCAAAGTGAAACTGACAGTGATGGACGCCGTAGCAACGACGCTTGATGGGTGAGTCAATGACCGAATCTCCTCTGCATGAATATTACAATGTATGTTTTGCGTTCGGAAAATACAGGAAATCCTTTAGTAACGTAGCTTGCACGAATCATTCGTGTTTGTGTTTATCGCGTGGTCACATAATACAATGTATAATTAGATAATTATTTATATGTAAGTAAGTTTGCCTATCACAATGTCTCCTTTTAATGTACATTTGTCTTGCATTGAAATGACATGTATTTCCACACATAGCTATAACTATATAACTGAATTCGAAATTATTTAACTGGAATTTTATTTGTCGCGTTTTTTTTATAATTTCAACTCGATGCTTGTTTAATTATTCATTATGTAGGAATTCGGTGAAGATTCCCAAGAATGGACGCTTTTGGACTATTTCCTGGAAGCATGTGTTTACAGGGACATCACATTTGAGAGTAACCGACCGTGGTCAATGGCCGACCGAGAGTACACGCCGTCCTCGTCGACCTTGAGCGCCGTGTGGCCTGACCTTCACCACGGCATGTACCACTGGAAGGTCGTCTCCAGTGACGCCATCAGGAGATTTGCTTACGTGCAGCCGGAAAATGCGCCAGACCACGCCGACTATGACTGCTTGGCACCGGAAGTGTTGACTTGTGGAACAACACAGGTTGACAACTTTCTGCATGTTGTCTCCAGTTGATTGAATAAAAACTAAGTCACATCAAATTGGGGAAAACCATATGTAAATGTGTGTTTGTGTGTGCTCACGAGCGATACTTTTATTGCACATATGTGCTAAAGCAATAATCAATAGGCTACCATTGGGATATTTTGGCATACAATGTATGATATTTGCCGATGTGTTTGCATGATTGGACTATGCACCAAATACAGAGTAATGTTCATTTATATTCTGCTGTTTCATTTGACCAGTTACTTTTAGATATAAATATGCAATTTTCAGTGTAACATGTGTTGGCCGCGTTACGTATTTGGTGAATTAACATGCTTGGATTGTTTTACAGGACAACTTTGTAAACGTACACGACTTGGCTCTGAACGAGGGACAACGTTACCACATATGTATCCTGGCAAATGCCACAGACATTCTGGTCGAGAACGTCACTGAACATCTGCAGGAGAACTCCGAGTGCAGCAATGGAATCGTAGTGGACAGGACACCGCCCATCGCTGGTCAAGTGTGGGTCGGTAGTCACCAGAAACACTGGAGCTTCCAGGTAAGTCAGACGGAATATTACTAAGAAATGTAAGATGGTTCCAAAATATTATAAAATGTCATGCCCTACTGACTGCACATACAACAGATAAATGTAACTAAGTACAGTTAAATATCCCTGTGTGGAACATGTTGGGACCAAATTGTGTCCATTTATTCGATGTTCCTTATACCAACGAGTACATAAAACAGTGCCCGGGCAGGACGGGGATTTACAAGTTGTTCCTTCAAAGAGGTTGTCCCTGGCATCAGGAGTCGACAAAACGAGAGGCCACTACATTCGTTCCTCTTTCTTTTTTTCGTGAAATTACATTGCCGATAAAACATCCGTCAAAGCAACCAATGTTGAGTAGAACTTTCCGTTGATAAGCCCTCGATACGTTGTTCGAATTTCAGATCGATCGATCACGTTTGAGCATTTACTGGAGCTCTTTTGTTGACATTGAGACGTACGGTCGGTCGTCCCATCACTCCGGTATCCTCAAGTACGAGTACGCCATCGGTGAGCTGTTGGTAGAGGAGTTGGGGGTGAAAGTTTGCACTCAATTAGAATTTTTGCACTTTAACTTTTAAAATACATATCAGTTTCTCCAAAGTTGTCTTGTGTAGTTAGATACTTTAGAGAAATAAGTTAATTTCTTCTGACATGTATTATAAAATACATTCGAAGAGTATATAAAATAGGCTAATGAACAGATTTAACGCGACGACGCTTGGACTGTGTCCGTGAAACTCCTAGCCTCTATCGCTACCCGTAAATTCTTTCACAATTCTTGTAAATCTGTGACGTTTCTCCATGCTGTTATTCCAGGACACCTTAAACCGTCAATTAGACTATGAATGGCACCAGGGTATCGTGTTGCAGGTACTTCACCAGAGGGCGTTGACGTGCGCGATTACGTAGACGTGGGCGTGACAAACATGGCGGTGGCGACCGGACTGGTGCTAAAAGACGGACTAACATATTACGCCACAGTTCGCGGTGAGTGGTCCGTTGCTTGTAATAAACAACTTCATGGTTCCGATTTATATCAACCAGTGAACTCGTCTTTGTAATCCTTGGGTAGAGATGGAGCACGTGAGAATTCAGTTTGATATTTTTTTTCACATCCCAGCATTTTTTTACTGTGGTAAATTCACGCTGTATTTTATTAAACGGAGGAACACACATCGGAGATGGAATCATGAACCATTATTCTTCATTTATACCTTGCTGATGCTTAATGGCAGAACCCTGAGCTCGTTTGCTATATGAATTGAACAATAATAGATATAGTTGGTAAAGGTCATTTAATAATTGTATCAACTGTAACTAATAACATATATCTCTTGATGAGACAAAGCTTAAGCGCTAAACGAATGGTACCGTCATCGAGGTACTACAAACAATTATTAAATGACAAATCAGATTAGCAAAGGTGGGGCGGTAATATCCCCCACCTGTACATACAATGATACATAGTATGCAAAAGTACAATAGACAATTGGACGCACTAAAACCTCCTCAAACCCGATGGGAAAATTACAAGAAGGAAAGCGCAGGCACATACAAAAGTCATTATAGACTCATGCCAATAGAAATTAAGTATTACAGAGTATTATGCAACAGTAGTACAATGGAGGTAGTAAGGGGAGGATGGTGGGTTGAAATTTTTTTGTCCTTTGTGTTGAAAAAACGAAGACGGGCGACGTCATCGAATTCCAACACAAAGGGAACGTTCCACGCCTATCCTCGTTTTGATCCCGGGTGAATGTTTACGTAATCCGGACCGTTGGCCGACTATCACACAACGGACCGTTGGTGGACTATCATCTCACAAGACAATTATAGTAATATTCGCCTCACATTGTATAAATATTATTTTTGACATATGTAAAAATATTCATTTTATAACAAGAATCCATCAATTGTGTTGAAAACGATCTCCAAGTAAATGTATAAAGGAAAAAAAATCACATTATTAAATGAATAGAGTGCACATGAAGTTACGCCATTCCAATTTCACAATATATAACGTCGAAACATTGACGGACTGACTGATTCACGTCTAGGCAACTACCTTGGCTAGACTTCTTTCACGGAAGCCATCTTCTCAACATTCGTCTGCGACCATCGATCGTATTCCGACACTCAATAAGCTAATGACTTTGTTGACTACACACCACCTACATTTCGATACATTGGCAATCTTGCTCAGTCTTCTCTTTAAGCCTACTGTAATGCCAATGCTATCCCTCTTCATCACAGCTACTGATCACGTGGGTCGATCAACAATGTCTCAGTCGCCAGGTGTTACGGTTGATTCGACGCCGCCAGATGTCAGTGCAGTGCCGATGGATGTGGGCGGGTCTTACGTGACCGAGAGGAAAGAACTATCTGTCACGTGGAGGGGCATCTTTAGTGACGACGAGAGCGGTGAGAATACGTTATTGTTTTGCATTTTACAAATCGCAATAAGCAGCAAGTTATATAATAATGCGATGTTGCGCTTCCGAAACAGTGTCAAACCTGCTCAAGCGACCACCTGTATTAAGATAATACTTATCATCGACGACTGTCAACTTCTCCCGATTTGTATTAAGAGACCACCTGTCTAATAAGAGACCTTTTTCGCCCATCCATGGGGCGGTCGCTTAAGACATATTTAAATGTCCTGAACATTTCATTGCCATCGTACGGACTGTGTTTCCATTGTCTATATAGCAAGGATACATAGACCACTCGAACGCGTTGACTAAAAATGCTGATAATTTGTACATTTATCGTTTGGCAGGAATTCACCACTATTACTGGTGCGTGGGCTCGAAGCCTGGCTACTGCGACACGAAGACTTACGTTGAGACGACGGAGCTGGCGGCATCCTCGGGACCTCAAGACGACCTGCAACTGACGGACGGTCACCTGATCTATGTGTCGGTTCAGGTGAGACACAGTTGAAGTTCTACAGTCGCAGTGTTGTTCAATGCTAGCAGTGTACATATGTCTAAAAATAAAATTGGCAGAGATCTGATAAGGGCGGACTAGACACAGACGAACAACTGTTCGACTCTGGACAAGCTAATGGCTTCTTTGTCCACATTAAACAGAGAAAACGTGTACAATTTTTTTTACAAAAAGGTCAAGGTATAGGTGTATGTTACTTTGGGACTGTGAGACCTGCCTGGCGAGACCTGGGTGTCTCCAATGTGAGGCCTGCCTGGCGAGACCTTTGTGTCTCCAATGTGAGGCCTGCTTGGCGAGACTTGGCGGTCTCCAGTGTGAGGCCTGCCTGGCGAGACTTGTGTGTCTCCAATGTGAGGCCTGCCTGGCGAGACCTGTATGCTCCAGTGTGAGGCCTGCCTGGCGAGACTTGGCGGTCTCCAGTGTGAGGCCTGCCTGGCGAGACTTGTGTGTCTCCAATGTGAGGCCTGCTTGGCGAGACTTGGCGGTCTCCAGTGTGAGGCCTGCCTGGCGAGACTTGTGTGTCTCCAATGTGAGGCCTGCCTGGCGAGACCTTTGTGTCTCCAGTGTGAGGCCTGCCTGGCGAGACTTGGCGGTCTCCAGTGTGAGGCCTGCCTGGCGAGACCTGGGTGTCTCCAATGTGAGGCCTGCCTGGCGAGACCTGCGTGTCTGCAGGGTGAGGTCTGTCCGGCGAGACATGTGTACATTCAGTGTGAGGCCTGCCTGGCGAGACCTGTATGCTCCAGTGTGAGGCCTGCCTGGCGAGACCTGTATGCTCCAATGTGAGGCCTGCCTGGCGAGACATGTGTGTCTCCAACGTGAGGCCTGCCTGGCGAGACATGTGTGTCTCCAATGTGAGGCCTGCCTGGCGAGACATGTGTGTCTCCAATGTGAGGCCTGCCTGGCGAGACCTGTATGCTCCAGTGTGAGGCCTGCATGGCGAGACCTGTGTGTCTCCAGTGCGAGGCCTGCCTGGCGAGACCTGTATGTCTCCTGTGCGAGGCCTGCCTGGCGAGATCTGTGTGTCTACAGTGCGAGGCCTGCCTGGCGAGACCTGTGTGTCTCCAGTGCGAGGCCTGCCTGGCGAGACCTGTATGTTTCCAGTGCGAGGCCTGCCTGGCGAGACCTGTATGTCTCCTGTGTGAGGCCTGCCTGGCGAGATATGTGTGTCTACAGTGCGAGGCCTGCCCGGCGAAACCTGTATGCTTCAGTGCGAGACCTGCCCGGCGAAACCTGTGTGTCTCCATTGTGAGGCCTGCCTGGCGAGACATGTATGTCTCCAGTGTGAAGCCTGCCTGGCGAGACCTGTGTGTCACCAGTGTGAGGCCTGCCCGGCGAGACCTGTGTGTCACCAGTGTGAGGCCTGCCTGGCGAGACCTGTGTGTCACCAGTGTGAGGCCTGCCCGGCGAGACATGTATGTCTCCAGTGTGAAGCCTGCCTGGCGAGACCTGTGTGTCACCAGTGTGAGGCCTGCCCGGCGAGACCTGTGTGTCACCAGTGTGAGGCCTGCCTGGCGAGACCTGTGTGTCACCAGTGCGATGCATGGCCGGCGAGACCTGTATGGCTCCATTGTGAGGCCTGCCCGGCGAGACCTGTATGTCTCTAGTGTGAGGCCTGCACCACTTCTGCCGGAAGATTATTCCAGTTCACGACAGTTCTTGGGAAGAACGACATTCTGTTTTACTTAACTGGATAACTTACCTTTGCGTGAGATGATTACCAAAAGGGTTATCGTCTGTAGCCGTTTTATACATACACGTGTTTATAGTAATACAGTTGAAAAAATCACATCCTGTATTTCAGGCTGTAAACAGAGTTGGTCTGATCGCAGTGACCACGTCCAGAGCTGTCGTGGTTGACGCTACAGTTCCCGTTGCTGGCCACGTCTATGACGTCATCAGTGACGTACAAACCAAGGACGTCGATTACACCGTTCGTATTTTCATGATTACGTGTAACTCATTGTTCATATGTGTGTTGTGTAGCTTTAGTAATTGATAAAGTTTATACCTTTGATAAAGCAATACATCAGTATTAAGTTAGCTACAGTAATTCTCTATGGATGAGTTGCCTATGTTCCGTTTTCTGTTGTCCAGACGGTCGAATCCGAGATTGGAGCAAAGTGGTTCGGATTCTACGATCTGCACTCGCATGTCACCGGATACAGCGTGAGCATCGGCAAGTGTCGACAATGTGACGACATCCTGGAGAAGTCCCATGTCGGGATCGCGACAAGTATGTCCGGATTTATCGTTTAGCTATCTATTTTGGATTGGAGTGAACTCTTTGGAAATATAAATATGTATTTGCGGCATGTTAGATACGAAACTCCTGAATTCTAAATGACGTTGTAGTTATGAAAACTGACACATATCCTTACAGATATTTCAGTTAGTACGTCTAAGTCGGCAGAATATAAAACGTGTTAGGAAAACACATGCGCATGCGCACGCATATGCACATTTGAGAAATTCGTCTTAGTTTATCATAAAATGATGTTTTGACTTACAGCGTTACCTTTGCCTTTACCTTTACAAGGTTAAACTTAACATGTGTGTTTGTTATTCGTTTTGTAATTTTGATCGGTTTTGCCACAGCAAATTAATAACATTTATCTTAGGCATTCACGTCAATCACGTCACCCTAGAACGTGGCGTGACGTACTACACGACAGTGGAGGCGTGCAATGGCGCCGGCTTGTGTGTTGCCGTGACCTCTGATGGGATCATCGCAGATACGTCTCCCCCGGTAGCTGGCGATCTCTTCGACGGTATTTCTGCTGAAGACGTTGACTACCAGAGCTCAAGGTAGCACATTTGATTTGGCAGACCCAAAACAATGAATGCTATTAAAAAAACAACGAATAGGGCATTAGCAAGTATTGCACAAGAAACGTTTGGATATTCTCTTAAGATAATGGGTATTAACGAGGCGTGCACAAGAATCGTGTTTAGTTGAACTTTAGGCGTAAATGTCTTGCCAACCAGTCGAACGTATTCTTTCAAAATGCCAATTAAATACATGATATACATTATTCCTAGGGAATCATATGAGTTGTATTCACTGTGCACATTTTGCTTTTGATGCTGCCTAAAAAGTGTGAAATTAATGCATGTTTGAACTCTTAGAGCATTAGTATTATTGTTGCCATATTCTTACGCTTCATACTGCAGGTCCACAATATCTGCCCACTGGTTGAATTTCCACGACCCGGAGTCTGGACTGCGGGTGATGGAATGGCGTGCGGGCACCGCGCCGGGACACAGCGACCTCCTCGCCCCGACTCGGTTACATGTGACAGCCAGGGTGACAGTTACGTTGACACATCCACTGCCGGTGGGCACAAAGGTTTACGTCACATTGAAGGTCTTTAACAAAGCAGGTAAGAGGAGGCAAGGCGCTGTAGAACGAGTCATAATGTCATTTGCACGGCGTGTTTATCCGATATGGCACTTGTGTTTGCCTCGAAAATTGTAAAGTTACAGTATATCCGGACAGTGTTTCCAGCCAGGTCGGTAACATAAAACAGTTGAAATATAAGATAACTGTAGACGAGGCATGTTGTAGGCAAACACCACCTGGATGTCATAATTGCACTTGCGTCTCGTGACAGTGGGTGTTTCTGGTACAGGTCTGTGGATTGAGAGTACATCCGACGGGTTCATCGTCGACGACACGGCTCCTGTTACGAAGAGAAGAATAGCCCTCGACCGCCGCCTGGGATCGTTGACGCATGACACTCAGGTATTATTTGTCCCATTTAGAGACAATAAAGCATCCTGAAGCAAGGGCAACTCACATCAACATGTTGTGAAGTGTATTATTTGTACTATCAATTATGTTTTAATTATGCACTGATGATTGAATAGCATCGTAACATTAATGGCCATATTGTGATGAACACCGTACATAGGTCATGCTCAGTAATGCACAATGGGTCTGGTTAAAGGGACATTACACATCCAAACCATTTTGGGGAGTGAGTAAGCTATTCTCCAGCGAACGAAGTCAAACGATATCGTTGAATAAACTTAAACTCTTCTCCGTTAGCATACTTGTGCAGTACCGGACGCGCGTTTAACAGTTTTATAAGTGTAAGACGAATGTTAGTTCAATATAAATCGTTTTGGTCAAATGCCATGTGCCATAGGTGTGGATGTCCTCACTCAGTGTCCGGTGGGAGATGTCAGACCCTGAGAGTTCCATAGTTGAACAGTTTGTGTCTCTTACGACGAGAGACTCCATCCATCATAACGTGCCTGCAGTCAAGGTGAGACGACAACGATGCTTTACAATTTTGTTTTATGGCCAGAAGTATTCACTCTGCCTTGTAGTATAGCTATTATCACCGCCCCAGTCTGGTGGGTCGCTACATTACAATAGTGATTTTCACTGGCTGTTTATTTATTCAGCGATCTAGTAATGTTTAGCTATATGTTAGGTTAACACATTGCTAGGTCATGCAACGGGTCGTGGTAGTTGTTGCTGTAGAAGTTGAACATAGGGCATGTATAAACGGAAATCGCCGCGGCATTCCATGCTGAAACGTGGACAGCACTTGACACAAACATTAGTAATACGTAGAAGTTCCTGCCAATGTACATTAAGCACTGACAGTTATTTCATTGTAGTTGTACGGAGACGAGCATGAGTACACATTCAGCAACGTGAGTTTGGTGGATGGAGAGACTTACTACGCCAAGGTGATCGCCTGCAACGGCGCCAGACTCTGTACAACGTCCGTCAGTGAAGGCATCCTGGTAGGACGACCGTCTTCTCGAAACAATGATTCTTAAATAATACATGTTGTATATTTTATATAGTTATATGTTTTGTTATGAGATGTGTCGTTTTAATAACGGGAGAACAAATTATCCTAGAATTGTATTCTTGTTGTTTTTATTGCAATTCGACATGATTGGTCAAATTTCCCAAACCATATCATTTATATGCGTGTCTCAATATTTTTTTACGTTTATTAAGTGTTATTTTCAGACGCGCAATGTTGTTTTGTGCGTAGGTCGACAGCACCCCGCCAGTGGCCGGGTCCTTCGCCGTCGAGACAGACCACGCCGCGGCCTTGACCCGCCACCGCCCCGGGTGGATGACCTACGAAAACAACTCACTGAACCTCGCTTGGCTCGGCTTCTCTGACGCACACTCTGACGTCATGACGTACTACGTGTCTGTCGGGACTAAGTTCGGTAACTTGGACAAGGTGGTCAGTGTTTAACACTTATCGTAATTAAGTACACAGTTATATCATTTGTAGTAATAAAAGTAATATGGTTACAATTATTAAACAATAGCATTAAGAATAAATCATTATTAATCCAGTGGGTGTTTTTTACATACCGTGTTAAAACAGAATAGTACGGGGAATAGGCCATCGGCATCAGATACCATCAGCGAATCTCGAACAACGCCCTCTAAAATGTGTATGGAACCCACTGAGCTTGTCTGCCATCAAGGCTCGGAGTCTGTTTGGACATGTGATTCGCATGCCAAGTGAAGCCCCTGCACAGCTGGCCATATACCAGTATTTCACATCCGCTGACGTTGCTGGCTGGCGAGGGCGACCACGAACAACACTTCCAACTGTCCTCGAAAAAAGATCTGCAGAAAATCGACAAACGCCTTCGAAACTAGCGAGATCTAGAGTGACTGATATAGCATGACCGAAGTCAATGGAAGATCATAAGCCAGAACATCGTGAAAGCGGCCAGTGAGGCAATGACGCGAAAGTGCGATCACGTACGCACGCACGCACGCACGCACGCACGCACGCACGCACGCACGCACGCACGCACGCACGCACGCACGCACGCACGCACGCACGCACGCACGCACGCACGCACGCACGCACGCACGCACGCACGCACGCACGCATAAACACACCGGCTTGTTTCATGTCCATTCTTCAGGCGATTCCAATCTGCCGTGTTATAACATATGCCATTCCCAGTATTCGTGACAACCATTCTTGGCCCACAGCAATTTACTATATGAAAACCTATTAGTGGAACTGCTGCCTTCATCCGGCACAAGTTAGTGGTATCATAGCGTGTGAACCAGGCCAATATTCACTACCACTGACTGTGCTAATTAGATATTAGTGCTCATTAAGTTAAATATAATTTGGACAAGCGGTCATTTTTTGCACGGTGTTTTCTCACACGGTTTGTTTCTATAATGAATACAACGATTACGTCGATATCAAGATTTGATGCGGTGGTTTATTTTAATTTATTTCCGCAAGCCTAATTCATTGAATATTTCAACAGTAAACCTTTGCAAATATATGACAGAAATCAATCTATGATAAGCGTGATAGTTATTCATCTGCAGCCGACCGATGCGCCTATTATGATTACACACACTACCGACGACAAACATGGCGACGAAGGATTCGTCCAGAAAGCCAACATTTCTCTCACGTCACCTGTTCAACAAAACCAACAACTCTACATCTCGTTGTGGGCTGAAAACAAGGTGAGTTGTTCTAGAACCAGTACAAAAATGATAACTATGTCAGCCTGGATACGTTTAGTGCAGAAAGCAAATGTTTCTCTCATGGCAATTGTTAAAAAAACCAAAAAAACCTCTACATCTGAGTGTGTGTGGAAAACAATGTGAAACCATGTTGGACCAGTACACAACTGTAATAATGTCAGTTTGAACCAAAACAACAACGGAGGTACAAACCTAGTGTACGATTTCTTCTTCTTCCATTATAGGGCTGTGATCTCTGCGTCATATTTAGCCCTGTGTTTGACTTGGTTACTCCACGACACGTTACACGATTACCATGTTAAAACATAAACGCCTAAGTAGCTCTTATTGTCTCTTCCGAAAGACAGAGGCATGTTGCATGTCGATGTTAACTGGTTGTTTCACTTATGCATCGCAATAGGTCGGTCTCGTGAGCAGTCACCTCCACGGCACCTTCACGGCCGTCCCCTCGCAGGTGACGTCCGGCACGCTGGCCTTAGTGCGCCGTTGTCAGCGCGTCAGCTGCGAGGGTCACTGCACCTGCGCTCCACATGGGCTGCTGACCTGCGGACGACCTAGCAACTGTTTTAATGTCAATGGTGAGTCGTATGGCAACACTGCAATAATGTGAACTGTCGTATCCGTTAGCGCAACTACTAGCAAAGGGTAAATATGTTTGAACACAGAATTGAGCATTATCATACAGAGGTTGCGGAGAACACATAGATGAACATGTTATGCACTTCCGATAAGACAGCGACATGTCATCGGGCTGGTCGGTGACATTTGTGTTGTATCTTACTAAATCACCGTCTTGATCATCAGCAATAGTATAAAACTGAGACAGGAATATGGCTGGGATTTAGTTAGAAATAATATATTTGAATGTTTGGCCACTGTAGATCTATGACAACCCAAACATGTGAAAATGAAATGGAAAGTAAAATAGAAAGCATTGAAGTTTGTGTTTGTGATGATGTGGTCGTTTTGGCAACAGGTAAACCTGGCTACAAGCAGCTGTCCGTCTACGATATCGAGGACTACTCCTTAACTCCAGAATCAAACGCCGTGGACATCGACTTCACCAGATCACTGTGCGCCCTTGCTGCCACCTGGCGGGTAGCGGCGACCCCGGGGAAGGTACCGGAAAGATACGAATGGTCGGTTGGGGTGGAGGGACATACGATTGGAGGGAATCTTCTCGATGTAGACAAGGAGCCAATATGGAGAGATACTGGTCACGCAGCCAGGGCGGTGTACACGACTCGCAGTTCGAGAGAGTCGGGTAGGTCATTAATGTTCAACACGAACAAAATCGATACATTTTCTAATTTCCGTCATCACGGGACGCTCTTTCTGCAATGTTCCTTTAAGCAGTGCGTCGCGTAGTTCCGTAATCCCAAACTGCGTCAGTTATTTCACCCCACCCACCCACCTAGTTCTCGGGTGTCCTTGTCTGCTCCTGTCTTCCGTCTTTCCCAGCTTCGTCTTCTTCAGTCCATCTTTTCCCGTCATCATGTAACTAACATACGACAGCTTTTATGTTGTAATTAATTACTGAATCAAATCGACACCAATGTCACGTTGGTTCGGATCGTAAGGTACAACTTTCCACTGTAGAGTTATGGGCATCATGTAAAAAGCACTTTTTAAATATATGATTTAAACATTATTTAATTCAAAGTTTCAGTAAATTGTAAATCTCGAATTATATGTTTTCATCCCTGCAAGTTTTTTTATTGACTTTCCTCTTATCGACCAAGCATACCCTTCGGTCCAAACCGACACAAATCTTTAAGTGTCATGCTATATCGTTCTGCAGAGAGATGTGTGATATATATTCCTTACTTTGTTTCAAAAATAGGTGTGGTTCTCAAGTCTCATGCGAAATACGTGATGTACGTGCGTGTGTGGTACGACGCTATCCACTATGCAGTGTACATGACGGACGGTGTATTGACGGACTCGAGTCCGCCGGAACTGTCACGTGCCGCCAAGGTGACGGAATGGCGGAGTCCCACGTCAAACAGTGACGTCGACTTCATCACGTCAACGTCAAACGTGACACTGTCGTGGCGTGGCGTCTTCCGTGACTCGCAAGCCGCCATTCAACGCTACGCGGCGTCTATCAGCAAGAACTTTGGTGGGCGTGACGTAGCAGAGAAACAACTGACGTCATCGGTATCGCAGACGACATTTGACGGCCTGACGCTTGACGCCAATGACGTGTACTACTGCACCGTTGTTTCATACAACGAAGCGGGATTGATCAGGTCGGCGTATTCGGATGGCTTCAAGGTAACCAAATATTGTGTGAATAAATGTTTGTCTCACATTGCATCTTGTTTCATATCCTTTTCTCATTCAGTTAATTCTGATTCACGTTTGTGTGTAAATTCGTCCAATTGTTGCCAAGGAAAATATGTTGCGGATCAAGGCAAGATCTCAAGTTTTTCTCCCAAACAACACATATGCAAGAAACGGCAGAATGCTTTATAAACGTGTAGCAAAGATGCCACATATGAATGCAGAATTGCCTCACAGAAAACATAAACAACTATTGATTACGAGGCGTCCTTTGTCTACGTTACAAATGACGAGGTCTTCAGGTGGACATGACGGCACCAGTGACCGGAAACGTTTGGGATGGTCGCGGTCTTACTGACAACGACTACAGCCGAAACAACCGGACAGTGTCAGCGTGGTGGCGTGGCTTCAGCGATGACCAGTCGTACATTGACCACTACGCCTGGTGTGTTGGTACAGAGCCTGGGAAACAGGACGTGATGACTTGTCGTGATGTTGGCCTGCACACGCGCCGGACTGCACATCTACCATCAGTACAACCATCAGGTACGGTGGATATACGCCAGCGTACACTAAGTGTTGTGACGAAGTGTGTGTGTGTGTGTGTGTGTGTGTGTGTGTGTGCGTGCGTGCGTGCGTGCGTGCGTGCGTGCGTGTGTGCGTGCGTTCGTGTGACACAAGTAATGCATGAATATATATTGTGTATGCGCCTGTGTTTGTGCGTGTGTGTGATGCTTGAGTATTTAACAGTATATACTATGTGTACTGAAACTAGTATAGTGTTCATGTGAATCTGCTAAAATATAACCTTCAACAAATAGTTAAATAACAGAAATATTCGTCATCTAATCTTCTATTTATCACTTACAATTATAATCTTAAATACACAAAATACACAATTCGGTTTTTAGTGACGCTCACCACAATAACTTCGTAAAGCCAGTTGTTGGTCTGACGCCTGCGACTTTATTGCAGGAACACGACTGTACTCTACTGTATACGCAGTCAACGGAGCCGGGTTGAAGTCTGCCACAGTCAGCTCAGATGGTGTGGTCATCGATTCGACCCCACCGCTTCCTGTGCACAAATTCCAACTGGGACTGAACCTTCTGAAGAACCCGTCATTCGAGGAAAACACACCCCAACCTGGTACAAAAGAGGCTATCCCCAGCGAGTGGACGACACAGGGGACGTTACATCTCACAACCAGTGCCGGCGACGTCGGAGCACAAGACGGCCAAACGTTTCTTGATGTCGTCAGCGGTTACATAGAGCAGACTGTAGCAACAACGGAGATGACGAAGTACCGAGTGACGTTCTACGTTCACTCCCCCAACAACGACCACTTCCACTCGCAGCAACTTGGCTTCGTCCGACTGCCAGGTTTCCACGCGGCATTCGCCATAGATCCGACTACGACTGATTGGCAGAAGCACGTTTATTACTTCATAGCCAACGACTCGACGTCGGCCATCGAAGTCGGAATATTGTTGGTCACAGTTGGTCACAAAACTGGCTTCCTGCTGGACAATGTCCAGATACAGGAGGTCGGTCGTGGCCAACGCAGTTCGTCCGCTGACCAGAGAGACACGGACAACTCGCCGATGCATGTCCATCTGAACTCGAGGGGCCACTACACCACCCTGACGGCGGCATGGGACGTCGAGGACCCGGAGAGTCCGGTGACCAACTACTTTTGGGCCATTGGAACCGTGCGAGGTGCGTACAGTGTGATACTTCATGAATTGCGTAGACTATTGGGATTACTAACGGCCGGTTAACACAAGCGATTAATTTCCTGATTGGTCGGTTGACACGGTGTCCAGCGGTATCGCGGTGCAAAAATCGGTCGTATAAACACCCTCCCGAGATCGATTATCGAAACCAATATGTGGCTATAATTTCGGCGGCGGAATTGGGACTGGTCCACATTTGGTCGATAGTTGACCTCAATTTTGATGCAGTAGCCAATCAGCGACTGACAGCAGGTGCACCCGTCGTGACGTTATATCAAAGCTTAAGTCAGGAGTTACGTAAATCTAGGTCGCAGTATCTGCACATGTTGCTCGTCTAAACGCAAGCACAATTTAGCTACGCATTATAATGCGACACGGTATCGCCCGACCAATCAGGGCACACATCTCTCGTGTAAACCAGCCTTAATTCGAAACGACGATGGAATCTACGTTTAAATGCACGCTTATGGCAAACAAATAAGTAGCCCTAATTCAAGATACAGTGCAACAAAAAACAAACAGTAGTAATGTCAGTATCCACTCCAATAATGCTATATGTTATATATGCACATCATTATGACAATCTTTCACTGCAGGAGGCGTACAACTACAGAACTTCCAGTCCGTCGGTCTGCAGACCCACGCACGCGCAGACGCTCTCTTGCTACAACTTGGGACAGAGGTTCATGTGACCGTGGTGGCCAAGAACGCTGCCGGATTGACGACGGTCATCTACTCGGACCCACTGACCATAGACCTGACGGCGCCCGTCCTCTGTTGTCTAGTTGTGAGTTGTTTGTGTATACAACGAAACTAATAAAGAATGGTTTATTGTTATGGCATTTGTGTAATATGGCACTAAACAAAAATAGCTGTTATATTCAAGCTAACTATCAAAGCAACGGTTGGCTACCTTAATGATGCTAGCTCCGTCTAGCGGATGAAGAAGAACATTGGACACAAAACTCATCGGGAACATGAGACTCGGTGTAAAACCATCAATATCGACAACTGGTCCGTCAATTCCTAGAATCAAATTATACAGAGTAAGTGGTAGTACTAAGAAGCTATGGGCAATTGCGCACGGTTATATACAAATCGAAATGATGAATGTATCCTCATTGACAGGATGGTGCAAGTGATGTTGACATAACATACCAGTCGTCAAATACTCTGAGAATTACCTGGTCAGTGACAGACCCAGAAAGCAGAATCAGCTATTGCGAATGGGCAGTCGGTAAGTAACTACGGTTATCAGCTATGTAATACTCTATAATAATAATAATCCGGTAAGAAAAGGTCAACAACAACAACAACAACAACAACAACAACAACAACAACAACAACAACAACAACAACAACAACAACAAACATAAATAAAGCATACCTAACTATAACGTGGTGCTATTACTTTTGGATGTTTAACCTATACTTAAGGCATTCTGGGCTGCAACGAACATGTTGGGACTTGGTCAAACTGTTCCATATATCTGTGGGAATAGAACACAGTGAGACCAGAACGGGGATTTCAAAGTTGTCCCTTTTAAGAGGATGCTCTCTGCATCGAGAGACCTTACAGCGGGAGTCCATTGTAATTTAAATACACAATAACACAGCTGAGTAAAAAATATGGTTATTACTTTTATTTAAAACACAAATTTATATTATGTTCGGTGAATAACTTGCAACTAATTCATTGTTATTCACATGATACTGTAACTGGGCCTGCCCCAACCATTGCCGTTTCAGGCAAGAGCCCCGGGTCGCAGGAGGTGCAGCCATTCACGAGGACACCGTCCCTCTACGCCGCGTCCGTCACCCTCGGCACCTCCGTCAGCCACGGCGAGACCGCCTTCAGTGTCGTCCGCTGCTTCAACGACGCCGGACTCCAGTCAACTCTTGTATCCAGCGGCGTCGTCATGGTGACCGAACCACCTGACGTTTCCATGGCTACACTGAATATCATCACGTGTTCCCTGTCCCACTATCCAGCCCGCGATAATCACCAAACAGACAGTCAGCGCCTGTTCTTCGGCTGGGAGGGAGTGAGGGACCCGTCAGGGATCGCGGGCTACGAGGTGGGTTAAAGGTCCCTGCTCAATTTGCTCGTCATGTTTCAGACTCATTTCCCGAGAAATGTAGCCTATCTGGCATCGACTGCATCGTGATAGCTCGTTTGGCTCGTTTTGGTTAAATCATCGGACACACTATTAAATTATTTTTGATCGGATCCGGTAAAAAACACTCGGCGAAAAAAGAAAAAGGTGGTCCGGTTCGATAGACTATGCCATCAGACTATTCACATTTTAGCAAGTTACCCGATCTAACAATCATAGTAAATTATTTCGATGATTTGAAAACATGCACACTTTTACTAAACCGACTGCACATATTAATCTACTTGAACTGTTCACACACAACTCAGAACATCAACGAACCTAATTTGTGATGGGTTACATTAATTGAAGAGGGGGTTGAAGTGATAATAAAAAGAACCCGAGCTATGAATCAGTTTAAAAATGCCACGAGCTGCAAACATTCCCATAAGTGACATCGGACCTGCTACTTATAGGTGAGTCTCCAGAGGACGGACTCTGCTGTCGTGCCGTGGAAGGCCGTGGCATCAGCCAGCCAACTGTATGCCCGATTGCAAGGCCTCGGTCTGCAGTCCTACTCCACCTACACACTGCTACTCCGGTTCACCAATTACGCCGGCCTAACGAGTGAAATCATCGCCACCAACTTCACCGTTGAAACCGATGCACCGCGAGTGACGAGTGAGTATGAATGCCTATAATTGTTTCAAGAAATGCTTAAATCGGTTAATTAATAAATATCAGATGTCCTATATTGGAACGTGTTTACAGGTTGACAGTAGCTAAAACAGCACACGGTTTGAGAGACACGCTTTATGTGCTCAAACTATGGTTTGAGCACATATGGTGTCTTTCTTTTGCATGGAATTTACTTACGAAATTATGCTAAGGATTATCATGAACATTATATATAAGAAGCAGATTCAGTGACAACAGAGGAAGTATTTTATTGTAATGTATGAATTCTGTTTTATTCTTGGCAATGTGTGTTATATGCAATTGTTCCACAATATATACCAAAGACATAAATAAGCTAGAAAGAATACAATACAGAGCAATTAAAATGATTTCAGAATTGAGAGGCTTTAGTTATGAAAGCCGCTTACTAGAATGTGGTTTGACAACACCAGAGACCAGGAGACTACGAGGAGATCAAGTAGAAGTGTTTAAAACAGTGAATCGTTATGAACATCAGCATTAGTTAAGGAACAGTGTAGTTTGAACATGAGAAAATACTCATTCTCACAGAGAGTGATACATATCTGGAACAAACTGTCAAATGATTGTGTTAATGATAATAGTGTGAATATATTTTTAATAAAATTGCCAGATATCTAATAAGGGTGGGCTATGCATAGATGAATAAATTATTGGACCATCGATAAGCCAATGGCTTCCTTGTCCACTTGCCATCAGGAACTTGTGATATCACAATCTGGTCTACTATAGGTAATTTTTGTATATTATTGTACAGACACGTCACTGCAGAGTAGTTGGCCTCAAGAGTCAATACTGAACCTCGACTGGACCGGAGTGTTTGCCAGTAATTCAACGCTGGTGTACGAGATCAACATAGGTATGAAGCGTCACACACGTTTTCAATGGTCACTGATTAAGCTATAATGATCCATATATGTTTTCAAACAGTGTTGTACACAGTGCCGGATTAACAATGTGGGTGCCTGGTACACAGTTTTGTGGGGGCCTTTACTGAATGTGTGAAAGATGAAGATCGAGACGCGAGGTATTAACCATGGAAGTAACCCCATACCTTAACGTTTATTCAACTATGCTTGGTTCTTCACAGAGTGTTGTCGATGACGGTGCACAAATATGCATACAAGAAAATGCAGCGTACAACCAAAATCAAAAATTACAGCATACAATGACTTGCCAAAAAAATAATACAATAAAATACAGCGTAAAACAGAGACCGTACAAGTTGTCATGGGCAAACACAGAGCGACATCCAAATACGTTCCACCAAATAGAAACAGAAGTTGAAAAGATGGTGGAGCCAAGGGAAGCGAAGAGAAACTCTTAGCGGCTAATTAGATGGAACGTGATTGATTTTGTGAGGGTCATTCTTGTGGGGCTTGGTACGAGTGTACCACTTGTACCATGATTAATCCTGGTACGAGTGTTCCACTTGTACCATGGTTAATCCTAGGACGAGTGTATCACTTGTACCGTGGTTAATCCTGGTACGAGTGTACCACTTGTACCGTGATTAATCCTGGTACTAGTGTACTATTTGTACCATGGTTAATCCTGGTGCGAGTGTTCCACTTGTACCATGGTTGATCCTGGTACGAGTAGAAGTCCTGGTAGATGTGAACCATTTGTACTATGGTTAACCCGGCACTGGTTGTACAACGAACTATAACCACAATTATCACATTTACATTCACATTCACTTTAGGACTTGCACTGTTGTTGTAAATATAGGATTCGATAATGAGTTGTACAAATAATAATAATTAATAGAATCAAGTAACTCAAATATTGTTGAAATATTCTTGAAAGGCAAGCTCGCAAAAATATATAGATATGTTGTAGTGTCAACAATGAATCTAGTGCTGATCCTGACGTTAAAATAATAATAATAATGTTCAACACATTTGGACAATGCTAGCGATAAAAAACGATAAAACCCGACTATTGTTTTAGGCACCATACGAGGCGGCATCGACGTACTCTCGTTGATGGACACAGAACGGACGGCACTGCGGGTCACTGGAGTTGACCACTCTAAGGAACACTACGTGACACTAACCGCCATCAACAAAGCCGGACTCTACACCACGCGCTCGTTTGTCGTTGCTTACTCACCGCAGAGTGACCAGCTTTAAGTAACGTCACTTCACCGACCGGCTCTCGGTAACGTCTCTTCACCGATCGGCTCTCAGTAATGTCATTTCGCCGACCAGCTCTGATATTGCGACCACGACTATCGGAATAATGGGTTTTCTTGTTTTGCGTGTTTACTTTCCACAAGTGTTTATCCGCTTGCATTTTTATTTAGTGTTGTGTCGTTTAAAACATAACGCACATTTATGTATGATATACGTTGTACCATGTTATGGTATTAATTGTTTCATATATTTTATTTGCTTTAGTGTACCAGTTATTCGCTCTTTTTGTTGTGTTTGAGTCGTGTGTTAATTTTAGCATACCAAGTTAATAAGTTAAGGTTATTTTACTTTATGTCAGAATAGAACCTTCAACGAATTTCATTAAAGCACAACAAAGCAAATGTCATATTTGGAATGATAAATTGTATGCCTTTAACAAACGGTTGGTTATATCTATATTGTGAATAAACACCTCGTGTAATCCATATAGATACACAATAAATAAAATCTAAATATATATATGTTAAATCTATATATATATATATATATATATATATATATATATATATATATATATATATATATATATATATATATATATATATATATATATATATAGATGTAACAAGATTTAACAAGATTTGCCATCCAAGCCAAAAACCCAGATGGTAAGTGGACAAGGAAGCCATTGGCTTCTCGAGAGTCCATCAGTGTTCATCTACGTGTACCCCGCCCTCCTGAGATATTTGTCCAACTTGTGTTTAAACATATTCACGTTGCTAGAGGTTATACAATCCATATATAATTTGTTCCATTCATTTACTGTCCTCTGTGAGAATGAGTACTTCCTGATATATAATCTACGCTGATTTTTTGCTAACTTTACCTCATGTTCTCTAGTTCTGTTATCTTTCTTGAGAGAGAAAAATATATTTCTATTATTATTCTATTATTATTATTATTTTTTAACGTAAGGATCAGCACTAGATGCATTGTTGACATTACAACATATCAATATGTAATATACAGGAAACGAATTTAGTATTGTAATATATATATATATATATATATATATATATATATATATATATATATATATATATATATATATATATATGAATGTATATGTATGTATATATATGTATATATATATGTATATATATATAAATATATATATATATACATATATATACATATATATATATATATATATATATATATACATATATATTTATATATATATATATATATATATATATATATATATATATATATATATATATATATATCTCGTATGTCTCGTAAAATGCTGAAGCCGTGTTGTCGGTAAGAACAAAATAGCTTAGTAAAGAATTGTTATCTAATGGTTACACAGACAATAATTATGGGTGAACAAAATATATCATGTGTGCGTGTTCTATTAAAACGTCTGCACTATGGCTAATGCGTTCACTTCAATCTAACGACAACGACGACGACGACGACAACAATAACAACACTAATTTCGAAAACAAAATGACTACATTTCTCGACATAGCGCGCTCACTTCCGTTTGATGTCCTCGGAGTTGCATAACTGCAATCCAACGTGTTTTAAGTTCTTGTTCAGTGTCGTCGGCTGTATCACCCAGGTCGTCCGTGAAAGCCGCCCCTGTATTGGTTACTGTCAAATTGAGCTGGGATTTTCGGTGATACGAGTCCAACCGTTCCAACTTTGTCTGAGTCAGGCCCCAAGTGCCCATATTGTAGGTCAGCACAGGTATTATAAATGATGCGTAGAGGCGGAAATTATGCATTGTCCACAAAGTTCTGAGTAAAGCTGACATCGCCATCGATCGACACGGGTCCTCGATTTTTTTTTGTTTCTCCTCGCACTGATCCCGTTTCTCTGCCGTCTCCACCCCCATGTCTCACGCTCTCGTTCTCTTATCCCAATCCCGACAAATATGTCTTCACAAAGTTTTCCTCTTCTCCTTAAATTCTACCCTCCACTCTGAGCGCATACACGCCGTCCGTCTTCCATTCTTAATGTCAACGTGTTCAACCCACCGACTACTCACCAGCTTCCCCTGAAACTCTCTTTCATACCAAACTCCTCAGTTCCGCCTTCTTCGCTTGTATAATTTTTCACTCCCGCAGAAGAGACATGAGAAAAAGCTGGAAATATGTGGCGTCCATCTTTAAATTTAAGATGACGGCCACAAAGGAATTGTATTGTATCGTAATCAAATATATGAGGGTCTAGCCGCATAAATCAATATTCTACATACCTTAGAAGCTCGTATATAAGCTGTATAGTCCAGCAAATGGTGATCTGGCAGTCACTTTTATTTTCAAGATGGCTATAGTGATACAAAAGTGCCGCAGATGGATTTCTGTTACAGGAGTATATTGTCTACATGATAAAACATTGGCAGTGGGGGTTATCAACAAATCAGCTTTATAAGTAGCCAAGAAGATGATATAAAAAAATGGAAAAGAAGTGTAGCCACCATTTTGAAATATAAGATGGCGGCCATGAAGCAACTTCGTTGCCTGGAGTGTTGCATGGGGCATGCAGTTCTATACTTCAAAATGTTACATCATGCGCACAGCAGCAGATGTCCACTCATTCATTTTCACTGAAGTGACCACTGCAGAATACCCGAGGTTGCATTACTAAATGACCTCACTTGGACAAAGTAGGCATATATAGCTGAAATGGTGAAGAAGCTAAACAGAAACGAGATTTGATATGTAGCAATCTTAGGTGCAGCCCACATGTGTAATAGCAATTCGTATTTTATTCTGGTCATGGCAGGAATGGAGTATACAGCAGCCATTTGGGACCCATTCCTATAGAAAGGGTATGAAGACATAATCCTACTGACTAAACCCCCTGGCTAATATCCCCACCAATATTCCCCGAACAATATCTCCCCTATGAAATAATCCCCCTTAGGTCAATATAAAAATCCCCAAATGCATAATATGCATATTACAGTCGAACCTCGTTTTACGCTCACCTCGGTAATACAGGTACCTCGCAATTATGGTCAGTCCAAAATTATTTCTATAACAGTAAAGTATAGGACAATAAGTCTCGCTAATACGGTCACCTCGCTATTCAGGTCAGTTTGGTCCAGTCCCAAGGGTGACCGTAATAATAAGGTTCAACTCTACATTATAATATTTATTAATATATAATTATGTACCTTATTGTTGCTGTGTAATGTTGTGTTACAATATATATATATATATTTATATATATATATATATATATATACACACATATGTACCTTATTGTTGCTGTGTAATGTTGTGTTACAATATATATATATATATATATATAAATATATATATATATGTATATATATATATATATATATATACACACACACATATATATATACACACACGTATATATATATACATATATATATATATATATATATATATATATATATATATATATATATATATATAAATATATATATATATATATATATATATATATATATATATATATATATATATATATACATATATATGTAAATGTATATATATATATATATGTGTGTGTCCAATTTACAAACTAATTATTCACAAATGAGCCAGAATACCACCCTACCACAATTGTCAGCCCAAGAAGCCCAAGAAGAAGCAGACACACACAACTTATACATTGCCACTGCGGTGTGAGCAGGTATTCAGGTATTCAGGTACATGCAAAAGTCATAAGCTGGAGTGCACCGAACTTTGCAAATGTGAAGGAAACGAGGTCTGCTGCAGCACCAACACTGCTGTGATAGACGTTGATGACTTGATCCTTGAGAATCAAGTAAGTAATAGTCTGCTAAGTTAAAAGTGGCATATATTATGTTATTTGAAAATCACATAACTGAATTCCTTGCCTCTGAAAATATGGGTTTAGCCCAAAACATCAACTTTCTATATAGCCTAGAAGAAGAGATATGATAAAAAGCGGGAAATATTGTGGCGTTCTTGAAATCTAAGATGGCGGTCACAAAGGAATTTTATTTTGTCACAATCAAATATATGAGGGTCTAGCCACATAAATCAATAGTGTGCATGACTCAGAAGCTCGGATGTAAGCTGTTCAATCCAGCAAATGACCATTTAAAAATATAAGATGGAGCCATCACTTAGAAGCGCGGATATAAGCCGTAGAATGCAAAAAAAAAGAATTTTACAGCTATTTTAAATTTCAAGATAGTGTGATCAAAATGCCTCAGATGGATTTCTGTTACAGAAGTATATTATCTACATGAACAAATTAGGTTTACCTAATATAAGAAAAACATACAAATTTACATAGTAGTCCGGTCTATTACAAACGCAAACAAGACGGAGAAGACTGATAAACTGATTGCTGCGATTGGGCTGTTGTAATCACATGTGATCTCTGTATAACGAAGCTAGTTCTCTATTATACGCTATGCGTCGTCGCCCATACATGCAGTCTACTTTTCTATTATGTGTCCCCTCTATATACAACCTAATACAACTATAAATCCACCGCCACAACTCCGTCTATAAGAATTCATGCAAGGTGTATACATTTAGCAGGATTTACATATAATATATACCTAATACGTATGCTTTACACATTGAACAACAAACACAGTTATGGAAATGCTGGCCTAGACTGCTGCTGTCAACAAATATACATACAGGTCCTAGCAACTAGTCCCACAGTTGCATACCAAAATCTAGACATTCAATTACTGGTCAAGTTAAGTCTGACGACACTAACACTGAATATAAACCTAAGATGCAACAAGTATTTTACTGTAATGTATGAATTCTGTGTTTTATTCTTGGTAATGTTTGTTATGTGCATAACAATGTTCCACAATGTTCCAAGGACATAGATGAGCTAAACAGAATACAACGAAGAGCAATTAAAATGATTCCAGAATTGAGAGACTAGTTATGGAAGCCGCTTATTAGAATGTGGCTTGACAACACTAGAGACCAAGAGACAATGTGTTCTTCAAACTTAAAGAAGGCAGTAGAACCAGAAGACTCAAATCAGCATTAGAG
Organism: Lamellibrachia satsuma; assembly: GCA_033239005.1. Lineage (NCBI taxonomy): Eukaryota > Metazoa > Annelida > Polychaeta > Sabellida > Siboglinidae > Lamellibrachia > Lamellibrachia satsuma. Next base: position 2,336,317 of record BSQZ01000020.1, on the reverse strand, counting down.
TAATTTGGACATGAGAAAATACTCATTCTCACAGAGAGTGATCATATCTGGATCAAACTGTCAAATGATTGTGTTAATGCTGGTAGTGTGAATATGTCTAACAATACAATTGACAGATATCTGATAAGGGTGGGCTATGCATATATGATAACATTGTCCACTTGCCACCAGGAACTTGTAGTTTTGGACGGCAAGTGGACTTGTTAAATCTTGTTATGTCACAACCTGGTCTACTATACGTACAGTTTGTACATTATTGTACAGACGCGTCATTGCAGAGTCGTTGTCCTCAAGAGTCAACACTGAATCTCGACTGGACCGGAGTTTTTGCCAGTAATTCAACGCTGGTGTACGAGATCAACATAGGTATGAAGCGTCACGCGCATTTTCAATGGTCACCGATTAAGCTATAATGATTCATGTATGTTTTCAGACAGTGTTGTACACAGTGCCGGACTAACAATGTGGGTGGTCTGGTACAAAGTTTTGTGGAGGGCTTTTACCGAATGCGTAACAGATGAAGATCGAGACGCGAAGTATTAACTACAGAGGTAACACCATGCCTTAACGTTTATTCAACTACGTCTGGTTATTCACAGATTGTTGTCGACGATATACATACAAAAAAAAATGCAGCGTACAATGAAAAGCAAGAAATACAGCATACAATGACTTGCCAGAATATAATACAATAAATACAGCGTAAAATAGAGGCCATACAAGTTCTCATTAGCAAATATAGAATGACATTCAAATACTTTCCACCAAGCACGAACAGAAGTTGAACAGATGTTGGAACGGAAGGGAAGCGAAGAAAAAACATTAAGCGGCTAATTAGATGGAAACATGATTGATTTTGTGGGGGTCATTCTTGTGGGGCTTGTACGAGTGTACCACTTGTACCATGGTTAATCCTGGTACGAGTGTTCCAGTTGTACCATGGTTAATCCTGGTACGAGTGGTCCACTTGTACCATGATTAATCCTGGTACGGGTGTACAACTTGTACCATGGTTAATCCTGGTACGAGTGTTCAACTTGTACCATGGTTAATCCTGGTACGAGTGTACCACTTGTACCATGATTAATCCTGGTACGGATGTTCCACGTGTACCATGGTTAATCTTGATACGAGTGTTCCACTTGTACCATGATTAATCATGATACGAGTGTGCCACTTGTACCATACTATAGCCACAATTGTAACATTTACATTCACATTCAATTTAGGACATGCACTGTTGAAGTAAAAACAATGAGTTGTACAAATAATAATAATTAGTAGAATCATGAAACTAAAATTTCCTTGAAATCTTCCTGAAATGCAAGCTCGCAAAACGTGTTATAATGTCAACAATGCATCTAGTGCTGATCCTAATGTTGACAAATAATAATAGTATTCAGTACATATTTGGACAATACTAACGATAAAACCCGACTATTGTTTTAGGCACCATACGAGGCAGCATCGACGTACACTCGTTGGTGAACACAGAACGGATGGCACTCCGGATCACTGGAGTTGACCACACGAAGGAACACTACGTGGCACTGACCGCCGTCCAAAAAGCCGGACTCACACTACGCTCACTCTCTTCTGTGCTAGAGCTTTGGCCTCTTGCCAGGTGACCCCCACTTTATCAAGATCTTGTAGTGTGGAGCGTCTCCAGTTGATTGTCTTCTCTTTCCTTGTGGGTTATAGTCCAGTGCTTGTTTGGTTGTATTTGTTGGATCTTTTCTGAGTGTGTGGCCAATCCAGCTCCATTTCTCCTCTTGATTGTAGTGTGCATTTCTTCCTGTTTTGTTTTCTTCCAGAGCTCTTTATTTGATATTTTGTTAGGCCACCATACCTTAAGGATGTATCGGAGGCGACTGTTGACGAAGACTTGGAGTTTGTTGTTGAGAGACTGAGTAGTATTCCACGTTTCACAGCCATAGAGAAGAACTGGTTTAACGTTGGTGTTGAAAATGCGGATCTTACGGATAGTTGGGAAGAGAGCCACAATGGGCGTAGGATTCTGAAGGCACGGCGAGATGTATAGATGCGTAGATCCACATCTTTGTCAGCTCCACCATTTGTACTGATGTTGCTCCCGAGGTAGATGAAGTCTTGTACTTCCTCAACAGTACCGTTTTCTAATGAGATGGGTTCGGAGGATCTGTTGATTTTCATCATCTTTGTCTTTCCCACATTGATCTTAATGTAACCCTGGTGGATTTAGCTGTCTATATATTTGTTTGGCTAGTCACTAGGGGGCGCTGTGCCCAGTGTCACTCCCAGTTTAACAACCTGAGCGAGTTTTAGAAATTAGTCGTTGCAGTTCGCCCTGGGCCGGAGAAGACGACACACGTTGTTACATCCAAGCAACCTTCTGCCGGCTCAGTATATGTATATAGACAGTTTATCTCTGGTGAGTCACTTTTATAATACTTATATAGTGAGGCTTTATTTATAAATTATTAGAAGAAGTTGTGAAACTTTATGTTATGTTGAATGTTTTGGAAGCCGCCACTTTACCATTCAGGTAATGGCGAGGCGGCAATAGGTGTGCTGGGCGTGGCAGTACTGAGTAACTCTGTAATGTTGTTATACATTGCCATTCATTTAAAGACTGTATACAACTAATTGTTAATTACAATTACTGATATATCAAGCACTGTCTAAATGTGATAATGTATTGTTGGTTGTTTCATTACAGTCGCTGGGAGCAGAAAGTCCATTTGTGATATTACTATTTTCGGCCATTGTTGCGGGTGTGTACCATTGTACTTTCAATGCTTTGTTTGGACGTTTATGAATGTATTGCTATGCTGTCATCGCCTATGTATATACTACTCAAAGTACAGCCTGGTTTCACTGGTTTCGAGCAAATATAATCACACGGCTCTGTTAAAGGATTGCGTGTCCTTATGTATTATCTATTATCTATATATGGAGTATATGAACCTAGTTTATGTCGTCATGTATTCAAAGTCACATTGATGTAAATGGGTGTTGACGAATGATCTTGATTTGTGGCCACGTTACTTTATTATGTTGTTATATTGATAGAAGTAATTGCTTTTGCATTGTGATGACCACTGTTGTATGGGATTGAATCCGGTGGAGGCCTATTCAAGATATCTTGGAAATATTCTTTCCAGCGTTGCAACTGTAGAGATTCCTTGGTGAGAAGGTTTCCCTGTTTGTCCCTGATAGGGCGACTAGTGCTCTTGTTCGTCCCTGCTAGCTGTCTGGTGATCTTGTTCTTCTCTGCTAGATGTCTGGTGATCTTGTATAACTCTCTGGAATTGTTTTGCCTAGCTGCGATCTCAACCTCGTTTGCTAGTTTTTCGACATATGTTTTCTTGTCCCTCTTTGTCTTCTTTTTAACTGTTTTGGTTCTTTCCTGGTATTCCTGCCGCAGTTTTTCTTTCCTTGTGTCATCTGCTTCCTTGTTGAGTTTCATTTTAGTCTCCCTCCTTGCCTCAATAGCTTCCAAGGTGTCGTCTGTAATCCAGTCCTTCGACTTGTTCACAGGTGTCTGTAATTGCATTCTTGCATCTTGTCCACTTTTCATCAATGTTTTTTCCATCTTCCAATGCTTGGAAGAGGGAAAAGCATTGATGAAAATGTTATTTTACTTATGTAAGAAAAGAACCTTCAACGAATTTCATGAAAACACAACAATATGATTGGTAATCGTGTCATCCAAATACATGCACAATACATTATTTGTTTAAGGAAGTATATATATGCAGTTTACAATACATTTGAAATATAAAAAAATACATTGGTTGCCTACATATTACATGTGCTTATGAACCGTTGAAAAGAACTAAACTCTTTCTCTCTCTCTCCCCTCTTTCTCTGTCTCTCTGTCTCTCTCTGTCTGTCTGTATGTCTCTCTCTCTCCTCTCTCTCTCTGTATCTATCTATCTATCTATCTATCTATCTATCTATCTATCTATCTATCTATCTATCTATCTATCTATCTATCTATCTATCTATCTATCTATCTATCTATCTATCTATCTATCTATCTATCTATCTATCTATCTATCTATCTATCTATCTATCTATCTATCTATCTATCTATCTATCTATCTATCTATCTATCTATCTATCTATCTATCTATCTATCTATCTATCTATCTATCTATCTATCTATCTATCTATCTCTTTCCCTCTCCCTCTCTCCCACTCTCGCTCTTAATTTAACGCTTACTTCGTATCATGATAACGTAAAGGGAAAACAAACCATATCGCTTACATGTACTCACAACAGCATCCCGCGTTCATGTTACGTCATACAAACTTTCTTCTTAACAGGATTCAATCTGTCAAAGTCAACAACTCTCTCTCCAAACCTCTCATCCTGAATACTGGTGACCCACAGGGTTGTGTGCTATCCCCCTTTTTGTTCACTCTCTTCACAAATGACTGTGTCTCCGGGGACCAATATGTCAAAGACAATAGAAATGATTGTTGATTTTCGCAGGAAGAAGACCCCTATCCGCCCTCTTTCGCCAAATGGAGTAGAATTCGAACACGTTGAATCTTTCAGATTCCTTGGGACAACAATCTCAAGCGATCTCACTTAGGGCAAGAATACACTGTGCATCACAAAAAAAAACACAACAACGCCTGCACTTCTTGAGGCAGCTCAGGAGATTCGGCTTTGCACAGGAGATCTACCGCGCAATCATTGAAAGCATCCTCATTTTTTCGATCATAGTGTGGTTTGGCCGCGGCGGTCAAGATGAGAAACAGCAGCTAGAAGCCACTGTGAAGGGCGCATCCAGATTCATTGGGAGCGAGTTGCCGTCCATAGAGTTTATTGATAATGCTCGCTGTGCACGTAAATCCAGGAGCATTGCACGGGATACAACCCAGCCAGCCAACCACCTCTTTGAGCTTTTTACCTCTGGTAAGCGCTACAGAAGCATCAAGACTAGAACCACAAGACATAAGAACAGCTTTTACCCGCAGGCTGCGAGACACTTGAACGGAGAAGTCTTCCTCGTGCCAAAACTCTGTCTTCTGCCAGTCCCGTTCTTATGTTCCTATGTCGCCACGCTCATTTTACTCATCTAGCTACATGTATGTATTTTTACTGTTTTACTGTTTCTTAGGTAATGTTCAGACGGTTGCAATGATGTATTCATAAAAAATACTATTATTATATTAATATTACCCTACCAAGTTAGTACTTTTATGCCTGGAGACAGGTGAATTTCTTAAATTGTTTTGGCAGGTGGCTTTTTTATTAACGTTTTAGCCTAGTTCAATCTCTTTTGTAATGTTTCTGATTTACATGTAATTTTTTTTTACATAGGCGAGAGTGAGTGGTGTGTGTGGATGTGTGTAATTGGATGATTGCTTCTCGGGTGGGTGAGTGAGTTCTTACGCCACAGCGCTACAAATTCCTTGTTAATTTTTTGGAATGTTACTTGGCAATAAACCGTCTGAATCTGAAGCTGAATCAAATGACGTAATAGTGTTGCCAAGCGCGTATTCACGTGGCGTCTAGAGCGTAATACGTCACTCGCCATAATACTCTGATGATATAGGAGTGCCGAGACTGCAGCCGTTTTCGACCAGAAGCAGCTGTTGTTCTCGTGGTGTGTAGTGTGTGTTGGCCATCCGCTTCAGCTTGGCGGGCTAGTTTCTATGTGGGCTAGATGTCAAGTGGTGTTATCCCAGGAACGACTGGCACCAGGGCCGATGGTGTCGATCGGATGTATCCGGACGCCAGGCGAATGCTGTCGTTTAGTGCTGCGTCAAGTCGATGTTTGTAGGCGTTGTGGCACTACACTGGCGAACAATACTCGGCCGGAGCAAAAGCAAGGGCGATTGTTGATTTCTGGAGAAGGTCAAAGTTTGCTCTCCATTGTGTGCTAGCCCGTCGTCGGAGTAAGTTGCACCGTGCATTTACATCCTTCGATAGCTGGGTTAGATACCGCGAGTAGGTCAGTGAGGCACCATCGCTTGGAGTCCAAGCCGGTCAGATGGTTGGTTAACGTTTGCTGGATGTCATCATGGTTAAGTCAAGATTTCACGAGGACGATGTCACCAGCATAGATGTACCGCGTTGACGCTGAGTGCGGAATATCCGACGTTCAGATGATGAAGTGAGGACAACATGTTGCATCTCATAATTTCTCTCCGCACCTCAACTGTCTGGGACATCCTGGAGACTCAATTGGTTGAGACTCAGGACGCCTCCAAATTCAAAGAACTGCTGGGTCGTGCCCAATGCTTATTGAATAGATACCAACCATTGGTGCGATATCCAGTTGGGGTTTGCCAATTAATTAACACAAACATAGACTGAACCATATGGTACCCCATTCTTCATAGTGTATGTTATTGTCGTATCTTCACCGGCATGTAGCTTGAAACTTTGTTATCGAATCTGGTATGGGGGCTTTACATGATTCCGACCCCACGGTCCAACCATCGCAGATCCGACCACACGGTCCAGCGACAAGATATCCGTCTCGTCGGTCCTACTACAGACAGTGGCGTAACGAGGGGGCAAGAGTAAATATGCTGCCCCGTCTCATACAAAGAGCGCAATAACAAACTATATACAGCCTAATATCTAATCACTGGTCCAACATCACAATAACAATCAGCTATCGAAATATTGATAATGTTTCAGCCCAGCCGCACTTCAACCCTAAATTCACTACACCTTCAACAAAACCAAGAAAAATCTCCAAGAGCGATCTGCCAAACAATGACAAAATATATGATTGTCAAAATACTGCCACGGCAACAACAAGCCAAACGAGACTGGGAATTACATGGCGGTCCCGAGCGCTGAAGCTCCTTTGTCTTCTGTTAGAGTATAATCGTTCGGGCTTTTATTGCCGTGAATTCATCGACCGCGGATTCGAAGTCAATGACATTGGCAATCTCTCGCTCAGTCGATAGGAGCGCCAGACTACTCAATCGCTCTTATCCCATGCATGAACAAATGTTGAGTAGGGTGGAGCAAAATACGCCCCTAGGCAAAGCGCACCCCCTCTATTTCGACGGATCCAACTATTAGACCAATATATCCCAATAAACCGATGCAACACGATGCCAAATCAATTTGGGCAAGTAAGTTATGACAATTTGTTTGTTGGCCATAATTATAATAAGAAATTAACCGATTCCACAGCATAAGTACTTTCATTAATTAAAAATGTGAAATAGCTATTTAGATCGCATATTGGCCGTTTCAATAACTAATAGTACACATATATACACTTTCCATGCATGTGTTCATATAGACATTATATCCACGAACTTGATAGCGCAGAGCCTCGTGAGATACCTGAGGTTATTCTAATAATCGTCGGTGACTTCGCGCGTGCTGTTTGACAATGTTTCCCTGCCAAAGAGTGATCATGGTATATGGGTTTGGTTGGCGGGTGTTACGGGCGTTAAACAAGCGCCTCATTGATTTAGTCGCGTAAAGTTGTCTGTATCTGATATTTGCACTTTTTTTTTTATATTACTCTGTCCTATCATTGAATTATTTTGAATATCCTAGTAATAATAACCTAACTATAATCGAGCTAGCGTATGGTTGTATGTTTGTTCACGTTTTCCTCCTAGACGGCTTGCACCTCGGGCGCCAAACGTTCAAGATTTAACCAGATTTGCCATCCAAGCCAAAGGCCCAGATGGCAAGTGGACAAGGAAGCCATTGGCTTATCGAGAGTCCAACAATGTTCATCTACGTGCAACCCGCCCTCCTGAGATATGTGTCAACCCTGTTTTTTAAACATATTCACGCTTCTAGCAGTTATACAATCCGTAGACAATTTGTTCCCTTAATTTATTGTCCTCTGAGAGAACGAGTACTTCCTGATATCCAATCTACACTGATCATTTACTAATTCTACCTCATGTCCTCTCGTTCTGCTATCTTTCTTGAGTGAGAAAAACATATTTCTATCAATATTTTCATACCCATTCAATATCTTAAAAACTTCAATCTGATCTCCTCTTAACCTCCTTGTCTCTAGAGTTGCTAAACCACATTCTTTCAGGCGTTCTTCATAACTAAGGTCTCTCAGTTCTGGAATAATTTTAGTCGCTCTCCTCTGTATGCGTTCAAGAGTATCTATATCCTTATGATATGGTATACACGCTTGTATACATTATTCTAAATGAGGTCTAACTATTGCTTTATACAGAGGTATAACTAGCTTTATTTCCTTGTATGTTATGTTTTTCCTAACCAACCCAAGAATTTGATTACCCTTTGTTATGTCTTTGTTTTCTGACACAATTCACTTAACTCAACACGCACATTTATTCATATCTCGTACACCGCGCACAACACATACCGTCCCCGTTTCCACTCGCAGTACTCGAACATTCCCTCCCTCCTTTAAACTTATACTTCCAACACGCAATTAACAACTTAGGCTACTAGTGTGTACTACACAGCTAGTTTAACAAATTCAATCGCAATTGTTGAGCCTTCAGCTTCCAAGCTAGTTACTAGAGTCCACACAGTATCCATTTAAAGTCCAAAACATATTTGCCAATTAAAGTCCAAACATATTTGTCACTAGGCTTTTACAGCCTTTATCTGAGGGCGCTAGGCTCACCTCAGTATCTGACGTGCATACTTTATTTCACTACATAGTCTTGGTACTTCACAGGTACCTTCACCAAACGTTTCGACCTTGTTCGATGCGGTGACCCCAAGTTTGGTGTCTTCATCGGAGTACTCATGCTTGGTGACTTCCTTGGAATATTGGCCTGCGATCCTCCTGTTTCTGCACAATCAGGCACAGAAGACCTTTGGTTCACCGTTGATGAAGTTGTTCCTTCAGTGGGTGTGTATGGTTTCACGAACGAGCTGTTTCTCCTGTACTCAACACCGTCCGGTGATCTCACTGTCAGTTCTTGACCTTCTTTCTTTTCGACTGTGAACGGAGTGCGCTCAAAGTTGGGCGACATTTTTCCGGATGTCTCTATGTTCTTTAGTAGAACTTGTTCTCCACGTAACACTGGGCTTAACACGGCTCCGCGTCTGCTATCTGCATCTCTAAGTCTTCGTGGTATTACAATCCTTGTCTCACGTAACACCAGCTTCCCAAGAACACAGAGTTCATTCTTCACACACGTGTAGTATGGCCTCTTGCAGTCATGCCAGTTCCCGTGTTGTATGTAGTGTCTCACGCTGGTCAGCTCTGCGTCTTCTTCTGATGCAATTTCTACGTCACGTGCTGTGAGAGTAACTGGTGTACTTTACTCAGCAATCATCCGCACCACCTCAATTTCTTCTCCACTCATGTCTTTTGGTGTCGTCTGATTTAGTCGTGAGAGCGCATCAGCAATATTTGTTTTTCCTGGCCGGTAGACCACCTTGTACTGGTACCCTTGAAGACGAAACACCCATCTTTCTATCCTTGCCGATGGCTTCGATGTTCTGCTGCGATCCATCTCCAGTTCGAATTCACGTCCATACACATACATGTGAAATCTTTCGCACGCCCACACGAGTGCCAACGCCTCCTTCTCTGTTTGGGAGTATCTCGCTCTACTGCTATGAGGTTCCTGGACGCGTATGCCACAACTCTCCATTGTCCCTCCTAGAGCTGTGTCAGAACTGCTCCGAGTCCTGTTGGTCCTGCATCTGCCACAACGCGTGTTTTTGCAGTAATTCGTGAAGTACTCCAGCGTCTCCGCGCTTGTCATGAGCTTCTTCAGCTCTCTGAATGCTTCTTCTTGGTCCTCTCCCCATGTGAACTTCTGATCCTTTCTGGTGATGAATCTTAGTGGTTCGGCCTCCTCTGCGAAGTTCGGCCGGAACTTGGCAGAATATTGCACAAGACAGAGAAATGATCTCACTTCTGATGCATTCTTTGGGCTTTGTGCGTTTACGATCGCATCTATCTTCTCTTCACTTGGCGTGATCCCCTGCTTCCCCAGATCATGGCCGTAAAATGTCAGTCGAGGTAATCTGAACTTGCATTTACTGCCGTTCAGTGTCAGCCCACACCCCTTGAGACGATTCAGCATGGCAAACAAGTTCTCGTCGTGTTCATTGACGCCTCGTCCGTGTACGATCACGTCGTCTGCTATGTTTGCTGCTCCCTTGCAGTCTCGCAGTACATCCTTCACGATCTTCTGATAGTTCTCAGGTGCTGAGGCAATGCCAATCATTAACCTGCTATACCTGTACAATCCTCGGTGTGTCACGAATGTAGTTATTTCCCGTGACTCCTCTGCCAGCTCCACTTTGTGGAATCCCCATTTGAGATCTAGCTTGCTGAATACCGTCGACCCACTTAAGTCTTGGAGAACTTCCTCAATGTTTAGAATAGGATGTCTCTCTCTCGTAATTGCCTCGTTGGCTCTCCGCATGTCTACACAGATGCGTATGTCGCCATCTGGTTTGGGCACTACTACAAGAGGTGATAACCACGTCGTTGGTGTGTTCGAAACTTCTTCGATGATCTCTTTCTCCAGTAGCTCATCCAGTTTCTGATCTACTTTCTTTCGTAGACCGAATGGCAAGCGACGTACTGGTTGCGCACAACACATACCGTCCCCATTTCCATTACTCGAACACTACACCATTTGAAGCTGCAATACCACACTGCTATGGAACTTTCATATCAGCGCTTATTGTAACTCCTAAGTCCGTTTCTTTTACAGTAGTACCAAGAACAGTATCTCACTTTTTTTAGTTTACATCCAAGTTACCATGTCCTGTATGTAAGCATTTACATTTCCCAAAATTGAACAACATCTGCCATTTCTCAGACCATTTCACTAATCTGTCTAGATCGTTTTGTAAATGTTGTTTATCACCGTCAGTGCTAACCTTTCTAAACACTTTTGTGTCATCCGCAAATTTCAGTACGTTACTTGTTATATTGTCGTCCAAGTCATTGATATATATTAAGAATAATAAAGGTCCCATACTGATCCTTGTGGTACCCTACTCAAAACTGATTTCCAGTTTGAAATCTCTCCATCTACTACAGCACGCTGTCTTCTGTCAGTCAGCCATTGTTCTATCCAGTCAATTATGCCATCGGCGATACCATAGGCTTTTAATTTAAGCAGTAATCTTTGATGTGGTACTTTGTCAAAATCTTTCTGAAAATCTAAGTAGATAATATCTACTGGCGATCCCTCGTCTATCCACTTGGTGATTTCTTCCAAAAAACATAACATATTTGTTAAGAATGACCTCGGTTTTAGGAATCCATGTTGAGATGAATTTAATAATTTATGCGTAACAAGGAAGTCCATCATATGGTCTTTAATTAACCTTTCTAATAATTTACAAATCACTGACGTTAAACGCACTGGTCTGTAATTATCTGACTTATTTCTCGAACCCTCTTTAAATAGTGGTATGATGTTTGCTTCTTTCCATTCAAAAGGAACAACTCCATCTTTTAATGACAAGTTGAATACTCTTGCAAGTGGTGTACTGATTTGTTCTACTGTTTCCATTAGTAGTTTTGGAGGAATTCCATCCACTCCCTGTGTTTTATTATCCTTCATTGCCTTTATTTTCTTAGCTACCATTTCTGGAGTTACAATTAAGGGTCCTAAATAGTCCGATTTAGCGTTTTGTTTACTCCTGACATGTGCATACAAACTCTTGCTGTCATTTTTTTAAGTTACATGCTAGTTTTTGCTCATAGCTTTTTTAGATTGTCTAATTTCAGTTGTAGCTGCATTTGTAATTTACAATCTTTATCATTTCTAGTACGCCTATAAACCCTTCACATAGCTTGCTTGAACACGTGTCTTTCTAGACCGTTTTCCTTGTTTTTTTTTCAAAGGAACAAATTTATCGATGATACTCTCAATTTCATATTTTAGAATATTTCAATATTCAATTGCCGTCTTATTCCTCAGCATGTTATTCCATTCTAGCTTTGCTAAGTATTTTCTCAGATCTGTAGAGTTACCTTTGTGGAAGTTTCTCCTGTACGTTTTTTATTTTTACTTTCTAATTTTACATTGATTTCAAAATGTATTTGATTATGGTCACTATTACCCAATGGTTCATGTAGTTTTACATTGTCCACGAATTCTTTTTGTGATGACAAAACTGTATCTAATACATTATCTCCTCTGGTTGGTTCTAGCACGTGCTGAGTAAGGAAGCTATCCTGTACTAAACGTAGAAATTGTTGGTTCCTCACCCCGTACTCTCTAGAGATTTCCATTGTATGTGTCCATTGTTAAAATCTCCCATTATGGTACATTTCAGGGATGAATCTACGAATCCACGAATGAAACGTAACGCCTTTATTTTTTTCGAAATACCCCGTATATCAAGGGTCTTAGTGGTTTTATGGTAAATGAAATGTTCGCTACATAAAACGCCGAAAGATAGCGGTTTATTTTACGTAAAACGTTAACTTCCAACAATCGCAGAAACTGCGCGCGCGTGCGGCTAATACTTCCGTTTGAGAGTATGTAGCACCATCTGGGCGGTTTATATTAATTATAGTAGAAAGCACGCGCCCACGTATTAGCCCGATGTCGCAGACCGAGGGCCAATACACGATCAAAAAAATAATAGAAAGCACGCACCCCAGGTGGCAG
>BSQZ01000020.1:2318744-2321244 GCA_033239005.1 Lamellibrachia satsuma | reverse complement strand
AAGCTAGATTTCCGCCAGTGTAACTTGTATCTGTTTTTTTTAAGTAATTGAAGGCTACGAAGCAACGACGATGGACGCTGACATCCAAAACTCGCTCGTACGAACGGTATTCATGTGGACGTTTTGAAACTAAACTTTAAATATAAAATTTTCGAAATATTAATGATACCGTTTACGATCAACCGGTCCGCATTTTAGGCTGTCCCACCAACAGTGACCTAATTCTGAGACGTTAGCGCGACGTAAGATCGTCTGCTTTACCTTCCGAAGTAATATTGCACGTTGGCGATTTTGTCTTATTTGCTGCTGTTTCTAAATGTTATATTCTTAATACTGGTTTAAATTGGAAGTCATTGATCCACTTGTCTGGCATTACTGTAAAGATAGTAGAAAGTCACGTTTGCAAGAAGCTGCAGCAGCAGGACGCAGGCAGTTCCAATGCTCAGCCTCAGCGACGTACCCAGTCCCAGTCATCTAGCGTTGAAACTAGTGGTAGGTCTTACGCAGGATTTTAAAAACAAATTCACCGATTCAGTGACAGTGTAAACTAGTAATTACCGAAATATTTGACAGCTTCTCACTGACACTGTCTGTGATAAAATCTTGTTACATGCATTTTGTTATTGTAAATTTAAAGGGTCACGAGACGAGTATACTGGGCGATATAGTTTTCGACCTACTTAATAGAATACGCCGTTTAAAAAAAAATCTTAAGAAACATTTTGTGTAAGAGATCGATATACCAAATCAGCAAAACCTACTTTATTTATTCAATGCAAACAAATTATTGAAACAGTTGTTTTGAGTCAAAAACTTACGAATATTGAACGTCTGAACCATGTCGCGCGAGTCGAGGAAACCGGAGGAATTCGACCTATATTTATGGCAAGCCGTACAGACAATCGTTTTTAATTTTACCACTTTGTTCCAATTATGTCAACTTTTTATAACAACCAGGCTTGACATGGCGCTTTATAAAACATATACACATATATTTGTATTGAATATATAACATTAATGTAGTAAATTTGTTCTCGTATATTTAAATTGTTTTAATTATTCCTACTTTTATGACAAGACTAGCTTGCCATACATCTACCACAAAAAGGGCTATTATTGTCACGTGGCCAAGAACAAGACACGCATCAGCAGACGCTCAATAATAATGTCTGTTAAGCATGCAAAGTCGGTTTATACCAAGGTATGTATATCATAAACATGTTCCATGTTATAATGTATATAAAAATATATTTTGCTCAATTAAGACTCTGTATCGTTATTGTCGTAAACAGACGCTGTGACGTCTCTAACGCGATATCAAGCGAGATTTCAATGGGTCGAAAACTGGCGAGGGTCGAAAACTGTATCGGTAACTATACCTAAATTGAATTTGAAACATTTGAAAGCTTTTCACTGACACTGTGTCTGTGATAAAATATGTTTATATACATTTTATTATTGTAAATTTAAAGGGTCACACTCAGTGGAATGAACTGAAGAGGGAAGCAGCGGCTATCATGTGGTTGGAGGTGGTCATTGTATTGGTACTAATGCCACTGTCAGGTAACGTGTTACAAGTCATTTCATTTTATAGTTCTGGTGGTTGTTTATACGAATGGACCATGGTGCAACAATGATCTAGATAGTATTACTATTTGTATTTTATTTCTTTGTACATTTTAAGAATTTTAGCTTCATGTAAATTGTGTGATATATGCCATACAAATATAAGCTGGCTAGGCTATACACAACGCACGCATGCACGCACGCACGCACGCACGCACGCACGCATATATATATATATATATATATATATATACATATATATATATATATATATATATATAATATATCCACATATATATTATATATATATATATATATATATATATATATATATATATATATATATATATATATACATATACATATACATATACATATATATATATATATATAATATATATATATATATATATATGTATACACACGGGTGAGTTTTAGCACGTCATGGAAGGTAGCCAGTCGGGCTACCAACATTGCAAAATGAAGCAGCCTGACAGCTTCTCAGGTAGCCCACATGCTAATCAATACTTGATGATAAAAAATAACTACTTTGTCTTTGAAGATAGAATGTATGAACGACATACACAACAAATACAAAAAATAAAAAACAAACCGCTTTGAAACATTTATTTTCAAGGCAGGATCAATACAATGTAATACATACTACTGAATAAAATACAGTATACAATTGTACACATGTGACAGAATGTTTTATTTTCATAACATGGTACACCAACAGTCTACGCGTCACATGACACCAGGTCCTGTCTCCTAGCGTCATGGGACATCAGGTCCTGTGAACTTAGGCAAAGTCAATCACCATACATTTTTTCTATCTGCCTGTTGCTGTTGTATAGCTCAATAGATGCCCGGACCACGTGGATATATATGCCAGCCTAGAGAAACTTTAACCAGGTTTCCGATTAATTCACCA